>SNQN01000694.1:86406-98959 GCA_008642245.1 Bassia scoparia
CTTTTTTTAATGATAGACCTAATGTCTAACTATATGATTCACATCAAAACACATATTTGCTATAATCATATTTATTTATATGATTTGTTTTATTTATTTATGCAAAAAAAAATCTGGGAATTTTACTATCTAAAACCTATGTTACGAAAAGAATATTCCTTGCTCTATAAGTTTTCCGCCTCATTCACTCTCCATTTCTTCATTTTTTTTCAAAACAAAAAAGGAAAAGAAAGAAAACGAGCAGAGAGAAGGAGGAACGCGTACTGTTCTGCTTTTGGGCTGCGGTTGCTGCTTGGGCAGCTGCGCGTCACGTTGCGCTGCCTCGCGCGCTGCTTGGCGAGCGACCCCGCTAGCGGCCTTATGTCGGTCTCCCCTCTCTCTGCCTTTATTTGTTTTCTCTTCTTTGCCTTGTAATTCATCGGATAAAATTATGATTAAATTTCAAGTAATTAATAATTTTTATGCTAATGAGTTGAGTATAAATTTTTCCTGAATTTGCTTGTACTATTACTGTTTTGTGATCTCTAACGAAAACAGTTAATTTTCAGATTCTTGATAAAGGGTTGAATTAGGGCCTTCAAATTGGGGTTTTTGATAGTTTGGCATCGGTATTAATGGTTGTTTTGTGATGTAGAGTTTGTATGAAATCAAAAGTTGAGAATTTTTGGGGCTTTAAACAAAATTCAGAATTTGTTTAAGGGGGTTTGATGATGTAAATAGATTTTTTATTATGAATGTTGAAACTTGTTTATGGAACTAGTAATATATTTTATCGCAGCCTAGACCGTTGTTTATACACGTTAATAAAATTTCAATTTTTTATGATAAAAAGAATGGGTATAATATGTGAGAAAGTGTTGAAGCGTAGTAAGCGCTAGGTGAAATAATTCACGCAATTTGGAGGTTTTAACGTATATGTCGTGATACTTGTCTAGAATAAACTACTATTAGGAATACGGGTTAACTTGGGTATTCATATATTGGTTATTGATCATTGTCTCTGCTCTTGTATAAGAGCTTATTAATTTATGTAATGTTAGAATAATTAATGTTGGGAGAGAAGTGAAATTCCAGAATAGGTTTTATTTACTGTTCATAAACATAAATGGTGCTGAATTTCTTGTTAACAAAAACTAGATTTTATGTCGTGGTTAGATGGATATCTTTTCAAGCTAGGCTATCGATATAGATTTAATCATACGAAACAAAAAGCAGAGGGAGAGAGTGTATGTTTTATGAAGAATAAAACATGTTTCTTAGTAACTCTTCGATGGAGCATCTTTTGATCACTGTAAGAATAATCAACATTACAGTGAAAAATGGTAATTAAGTAAGAATTGGTGAGATAATTAGTGGTTTTAAGGAATCAAGGCTTGTCTATAAATAGATTAATCTCGTTCCCCAAACAGATTGGTAGAAGACTAATTAGTAGAGGTCGTTATGTCTAATGAGTTTAAGTGGCTTGCGTCAGGTTTCAACTTGACAAACGTACTTCTCTATGTTTTGTGCTATCAAGGATTGGGAACGATACGGCTGAAAGATTGTCTGATGGACTGTACTATGCATAAATTTTCGAACGAATTATATAGGCTGAAACGGTAGTCATACATAACAGTAAGCGGGTATATATTTGTTCTCTTGACGTGTATGCTTAGGATATATAACAAAATCAGATACGAGAATTATTTCTATATGAGCTTGCAGGTCTTAGAGCACACTATTAATTATTTGTGAGTATAGTGATGAATTGGAGGAAATGTGAATGGATTATTCAATGAGGTGTGATATGAGGTTGACAACTTAGTCAATTGTCTTTAAGAATTATGATTTTCCAGCGTGATCTAAGGGTGTGACACCCTTCGATGAGTAATCGAATAATAAATGATGTCATGTGATGGCAATTAAGTGGGTAAGTATAAAGAATATATTTCGATCAACATAAAAATTGAGCAAAGGTGTCGTTTAAAGGATTATTAACATGAAAAATAGTAAAGTGAAAGTGGAAATGACTAGATACTGCTGAAACTTTAGAGAGAGTATATCTATGTAATTATATGAGATTTAATTCAATGCGTCGATGTTATGATTAGAGTAGAATGACTACTCATGAGAATTGTTATGGTTTAGAATGATTTTATTACTTGTATCATGTGGCTTATATGTTTTTTGAGTGACTCATGGGAAAGTGTGAGTAAAGGAAAGTTAATTATCTGGGCATTCACAAGTCTTAAAATGAAAAGAGGGTATTATGGGAACTATTAAGATATACAATGGTTATGGTGCTTATTGTGAGGTCGCGAATTTGCTGATGCATATAAGGAACTTGTCGAACTATAATTAGAGAATATACTAATAACGGATAGTGGATAGGGAGTAAAAACTGCCTGGATTGGTGCACGTCTGGAGTACAATACAATCAGTGGTTTGGGCGTTGCGATTTATTCGCTTCCTTCCGATGGGCCGTTTGATTCATAATCCAGGAGGATGGGAGTTTACATCTGGGCTCTGCGGGTTTTGAAGACAAGAATTTTTCTGGTTATATCATATACTGATTCTGTTAAAAATAGAAGGTCTTGGCAATTCTGGATCAATATAGTTCAGTATTCAATGGATATTTAATGTAGTAGTCTTATAGGGGTTAGGGCTTGAGATCTCACACTGGTGACGGAGGTCGCGCGCGTTTGATTCAAACGCAATTAGTGTATTGAGAAATGACCATTCTGATCTGGCGAGAAAGGCAGGGGGGAATGAACTGGGCACCTAGTTTCTGGATTGAACTATGGTAATTTCCTCTTAATCGTGGGTCTGAGAGGATTAAAATGGGAACATATGGAATAACATATCGTCTTCTTCGCATATCAAAAATATCCAAATCCATTGCACCTATAGTATATTGGGCAATATAGATGGAAGTGATGTCATGGATCAAAAGGTGAGGATAATTGTTTATAGGTGTGGAAAGGTACAACTATTAGAGGTATTTAAAAGCAGGGACGAAGGCAAATTGAATATATGATTTGATTTCAATTTTGGATGTGTTGTGAATTGGGATGCAAACCAATATGTTACAATTAATGTTTATTGATAATATTTGGACACTTGAGTTAATGGGAATTAGTATGTATATTGAATACATTCTGTTCGGTAAAGATTGGAAGAAGTGAAACAGCACATTGTGTTTTTATTACTTCGTGGATTATGAGAAAAAGATGTACACTAGTAAACAGGTCACCGATAGGTAAATACTTTTACTCTATGAATTTCGGTCTTAGGGGAGAATATGCCACGTATTCCCAAGAGCGCATTGATAGATTTGTTTTGCTTCTACTTTACCATTCGGTTTTTCTCTCGCAATTTATTGTTAATGAGGACTCTTTTACAGCTATTCAGTAGCACATGATCTGTAGATACCTTTGAAGATGGATTGTAATTAGTTGTAAGCATGTGGTCACTCCTACGCTTGCATTCGCAAGTCATTTTCGGTGGACCCAACAGAGGGATTGAAATAGCTTGCAGTGTGTTAGTATCTTCATTACGGAAATAACGACGAGATGAGGGACCTGGTCCTTTTACGAGGGTAGAGTCGAGCAGGGATTGGCAACCTCAAGTGCCAGTAAGATTGAGGTAGCTGGGGTTGGGATCGGTGGGAGATTGTACGCTGATGTTCAGCCGTCCGTGAGCGATGAAACAGTGAGAGTGAGTGTGTTCTGTCTTGTTTTTCGGAAGTAGATTTTAACAACTTAAATAAGTAACATCGAGGTAGAGGATAGGCCCAAAGGTTGGTGATCATTCCTCCGTTAAATCCTGTGTGTTCTGTTACTTATTATTACACCGCGATTCAGGAACCAGACCACCCAAGCTAGGCTTCCCAATAAGATTTAATTAAGAGAATTGCGCATGGAACATTACCGAAACGATTTGGTGTCTATAAGAGTTGATTATGTGTAGATAATTAATTATAAATCAAAGGCTAAAGAAAAATTGGTAAAAGACGCCATGTTATTTGCGAATTAAAAGGCCTGGATCGGTTCCACAAAACTTGTCAAAATTGATTTTTATATTTTTGAGATTATTATAAAACATTTATTGGTTCTGAACTATTTTCCGCTAAACCATCTTAACTCTGATTTCCGTAGCAAATGTTATTTTAGACCTAAAACGTTTTAAAAACGTGCGCGTTGCACATGAAGATGTGTTCTTCAACGTATCTTTCATTTAATATTAATCAACCAGCAAGTGGAGAATTATTGGGGTGTTCTCACTCAGGCTATTCTTGTATGTTCAATGAATCATGGGGTATGCAGAATGTTTTTTAATATTGTGGTGTCCTAATATGAAGGATTTCTTTTGGAAGGTTGTTGATGACAGACGATTATTACAACGTCAGCCAACAAATCAATACGCATATATATGTTTTGGTTCGTCTTAGGGAATGCCGCTAGGCATACCCGGGGCCTGTCCCTCATGTTATCTGACCTACTATGCACTAGCCCTTCATAAGTAATGCCTTCCTTAGGAAGGTAATAGTAGAACAAAACGCCGTAATAGAAAGTTAGTGTTTGGGAGATTAAAATAGAGTTGGAACGGACCTAAAGTTTAGGGACAACCAAATTGTTAATAGATGCAAAAGCCTTCCACTACAATAGTAAACCTCAATTAAGTCGACAACTACAAAACGGTGATTGTCATAGGAAAAAAGGTAATATTTAACTCTATATTTCGTGTTATTACGATATAGGAAATGACAAGTATAAATTAGTGAGATAACAACATAGGAAGCTCTTCAAACAGAAACCTATGCTATGTTTTCACGGACTATGCTAAAACTCATACTTACGTACCTAGGTCTAAAGTGCAAGAAACGAACGAGGTTGCCTGGAAATATGACTCAGGAATAAATTTTGTCGACTGCTGTTGTGTTTTTATTTCGCTAGGTTTACTAACGAGATTCACACCTCGTCTCTACTGCTTTATTAAAGGCTCAGTGATGAGCGAGATCAGCAAAGGTGGAACGGTGACTTGTGCTTAGAAAGAGGTCCATTAAAGTTTGTACGATTATTTACGTGGCTTCTCTAACGAGAAACCTTTCACGTATGACTCTCAGCAGATTTCGCACACAATACTTGACTCTATTTATCCAATACACATAATGGGTCCTCCATGGATGATCATATGGTCATCTCCAATCCTTTTTCACGCGGTTATGTCTGACTGTATAGACGCAGAGTAAAATTGATAGTAATATGGAATCTGCGCCTTTTAAAATAAGTCAATTGGCGATATAATGACATTGCCTTTTAAGACCAAGGGCCATAAGGTATGAATTCTTTTTATGGGTTATGATTGGGAAAAGCCTAATACTATATAAAGGCGGCAATGTCATGTTGAGGAACACTCAATGAGCGAATAATAAATCAAGGTGGAAGATACTATGAACTTTGATGAATTAAAGTAAGGCTAATGGCACACTATAAAACAAGAAAACAACCAATAACAATAAAAATTTGGTTCTTTTTTTTTTTGCGAATTTAAGGAAAATCAACCTTTGGAAAAAGGAAATCCATCCTAATCATTACATTTATTAAAAAGGCACAACCGTATGTAGATTGGTCCCGACTCTTAATAATAGGGATATTTTTCTATGGTCGAGATAAAGAAATCAAAAACTAAATATATTATATTTAATTTGCAACCAATAGGGTTATTCGCTGAATTCTAATCGCAAAACGCTTAATCGTACAGACCAGAGTTAAATCTATGGACCGAGAGAATTGGTTGACCTCTCACATCTCTTCTAGAACTAATCAAATTCCCAATGAATAATGTAGGGTCTTTCATGGACTCCTTCCTTAATTGGCAGAACTTTGTATATGAGGCACAGTTGATTAGGCATGAATTACAAGGATTGGCAAGGGTTTGTATCTTCATAATACTTACTCACTGATGGTGAACATATTGGTTGGTGTTTAAATATAAGATTATCGTATTGGGCACACAGATAGTATTCTTTGGACTTAGAGACTAGATGCGTAGGGCTTTTGTAGATCTAGTTGGGCACTGGATAAAGTTCAAATTGCCAGTACCCTACGCTGTCTTTTAGGTGTAGGCTAAGGTTTGCGTAGACAAGATGATGTGGAAGTGTAAGTTACTCTTATCTTTTTTTCCTCTCATCTTGCTGGAGTCGAAGGTCACGCTACCATCCAGCCCGGACAAGACACTTTGAGTGCTCATTTTCAGTTTATTGTCCTTCTTTTTCTTTGTAAAAAGGGTAGCCACTGTTTTTGCAAAGTGGTGATTCGCATTCGACTGGGAATAGTCGAGTATTGCGAATCATTTTCTTAAAGGATATGAGAGGGAATTGTCCATTGGACCTTGGTGCAGAGGAGCATAAAAAATCCAATCCATAGGTCTCAGCTCTTGATGTTGATATTATGGAGTCTTTTGATGAGGGGTTTCATGTCCATGATAAATAACCCAAGATATGTAGTATAAGTGGGGTAATATTATGATTACACGAGGAAAACATAGTTTAGTTCAATTAGTTAATTTGAGGGTTGAGTTTTTAGGTGATTTGATTAACATTAAATGTAATAACGAGCGTGGGGCGTCATTCGAGGGTCGTACTTGGGTGGCGCCCTCTATGTCGGTACTACCATATCACACGCGAAGTACATAGTCTCAGTGAGACACCGATGGTGGTGAAGAATTGAATTCTGCTCTGTCATTGGCATAGTGTGAGTATGCTGGCATTGAAGGGCTATGGATACTCGAAATCGAATAGGGAAGTCGTCCCACCTCCACAGTCGTTCTTTCGGGAAGTTGGCCCGGACACGTTTTGAAGCTGGCCTGTAATTTGTTAAAAACGCACGCGAAAGGATATTGTGACAGGAACTCAGGCTTACCCAGTGTAGGTTTGTGCATCCATATGTTGATTAGGGGACGAAGGTAATGGCGAAAAGTAGTGCACAACACGTCCCCCGAGTCTCCCGGTCCTGCCAGGTATCGGTAGCAGCTCTGGGTTGATGTAAAGTCACTGATTGTAATATCGACATGCAGGCTATTCCTGGTATTAATCTTAGTATGTTACTGATGCGTGTTTAAATCATGTTAAAGACTAATTTAATTGTTGTCACACTTTTGAATAGGTCAAGATTAAGGATGTTAACCGTATTGTTCCAATTGATTATTTATTAGTCGTGGAAAGCAATAATGCATCTAGATTACTAGAATAATTAATGGTGAGGAAATATATAGCAAGACAAGACAAAGATATAGTCATGAAGAAAGAAGATGACTTAAACTGTGTGTACGGTGCACGGGTCTGAATCGTACCAAGGAAAACTCACAAAGACAAGAGTAGTTTTTGAAATAAATCGCCTCGAGGTGCTATTACATGAGAAATCAAGTAGCAAGTTAGTATTGACGAGTAATTGAAATTTGATGTGAATGAAGAAAAGGAAAAGTAATTTTTACATGTTATTTATTAATGTGAATTAATTCGATTATCCATATTTACATGCTTAAAAGTGATAAAATAACAAAAGGTTATACCAAACAATGCGTGGGTGACATCTGACGATTGCCTTCGAATGCTATCTAATTGAATTGAATGTTTATTGAATGGATGATATTTAAAGAGTTTCTCTTTGAGATTTTTAGAAGAGAGGGAGAGAGGATGGAATGTTGCAAAAAGTGGAGAAAAAGTTGCCAATGAACCGAAGGTTGGGTCATTATTTATAGCAAGTGACCAAAAAAAAGAAAATTGGGGCAAAATTAAACCCAACAACCCAAAATTGGCATCATTGCGCCTGGTATTTTCTCCTGCTGATGTCTGGTGAAAGTAAATGCCTTAAAATAGTTTATTTGGGTCGGGTTTTGTTTGGGGTAAAAATTGATTTGAGGCTTGTTACGGAATCAACTTGCACAAACCAGGGGAGAAGTGGACATGCTTGGGGGACAATCCATGTTAGGAACTGGTCCAGCTCCGGAGAACGAATGTTTGTTTGCTCATTTTTGTGTCTTGCTTAAAAAATTCAGAAATGATTCCACAAATCGAAAATTATGTGAAAAATAATATGTACAAATTCGTCTGCTTTGTATAAAATCTAGTATTTTGTGTTAAAATTTTGTAAATTTTTGGAGCTGTTTTGATAACTTTTATTAATATCATCATAAATTAATTAAATCAAATCAAAATGTGAAAAATTGCAAAAGTTTAGAAAATTCATCAAAAAGATCTAGAAAAAGTTCTAAAACAAGTAATTATTATTTGAAATTAAACTCATTTCTTTTAAGGGTGCTTTTGGGAAGAAGGTGCCCCGGTTGTTGCAAATGATGATTCTAGGGCTGTGTGAAGGAATTGTTCGTACAGAAGGACGAATGCATATTGGTATAGTCATAATCATTGGCTTATGAGGACATGTATGTAGTTAAGTAACAAACTAGAAAAAAGGGATTTCAATTTACTTAAAAGGTAGAGGAATAAAGTGATCTGGAACTTGGATAAATGGGGACAACATGTTTAAATCTAATACAAAACAGGGGGGGAGAAGGATAACTCTTTAAATTCCTTCGTGTCCCGTAGGGCGCCTGTAGGGCGTGGGCCCTCTTGCGGTTTGGCCTAAGCGTCCGAATTTAGGATTTGACCATAGAAACGTACGTCAGTGCTTGGGGTGTGTTGTGGGAGGAGGGACGAACCAGTGTATATAGGTTTTCACGGAAGATAGACGACGAAAATGGACAGAAAATAATGACCCAGTAGGGTTAGTAATAACTCGTTGGGTTCGGAAATGGTACGGGATTGAATTTGTCAATCGCGCCCGCATGTAGCGGCTTAGCGTAAAGGTATTTGGAACTAGTCTAGGTAGACGGGTTATGTCCAGTGTCTTGTGATGTAGAGGAAGAAATTGATTCCGATTATGAATTTGGTGGGATTCTTCCAATCGCGGGTCTATATACATTGTCTTGTTCGAGAATCTGGAACCGAGCGTTGCCTTCATTTATTGTTCATAAGGCTGCAGGAAGAAGGATCAATCGCACGTGGACCCATTGGTTTTGCAAGGGCATGTGTCGATTTGCAGTAGGATGTTAGGTGTCAAGTATTGCGAGAGGGTGCAATTACAGTAAATGACCTGTCAACGAATTGTAATATGTTAAATATGGGAAATTTTGATTAGAGGAAGCAAAGAACAAAGTCACTACAATCTGTGTAACTACGGAGAAAGTCTCAGATAAGAGTAAGAATCGCGTGAATCGATGCAAGGCGAGCTATAATTATACCGTTATTTGCGAATAAGGGCCTTGATGGTTCCAACTTGTCAAATGAATTTTTATATTTCAGATTTTAACATTTTGGTTTGAACTATTTTCTACCTCTGATTTCCGCTGCAAAATGTTATTTTAGCCTAACGTTTTAACACGTGGCGGTGACATGRCAATGGTTCTCCGTATTTTCATTTAATATTTCACAGGTAAAGTGGAGAATTATTGGGGTGTTACACTCAGGCTATTCCTATGTATGTCATGCAATTTTTTTTAATCCATGTGGGTGRCCTAAATATGCAAGGATTCTTTTGGAGTTTGTTGAGGCGATTTTACACTCCACCAACAAATCAAACGCCTAATATTGTTTTTGGTTCYTTAGGGGGCTGTCCCTCTTGTTATTGATTATAGTGGATAGCCTCACTAACGTAAATGGCTCCTAAGAAAGTAGACAAAGCCTAATAGAAAGTTGATTGCTTTGGAGATTAAATAGAGTGTGGAACGAGACACTAAAGTTTAGGACAAACAAAATTGATAAAAGATGCAAAAGCCTTCCACTACATAGTAATCAATAAAGTCAGACTACAACTGGATTGCAAGGAAAAAGAATTACCTCCATATTCGTTCACACAATTGGAAATGAAAGTACTAGATTAGTGATACATGATAGACTACACTATGCTAATGTTAACCTATGCTAAACTAATACTTAMCTACTAGGCCAAGTYCAACTAAAGAAKGTAGTAAATGCGAAGAAAGATAGGATAAATGTTTGATGTGTTGTGTTGTTATTGTTAATCGACCTTCGATCCTCTATTTATAGGCTCTTGATGAGTGAGAACGTGCGAAGGTGACTTGGCAGTGGTCCTTAGAGCTTGACGATTATTTTGTGCTTCTTTACTTTGAACTCCTTTCCTTTCCCTCCAGATTACTCTTGATATTATCCCATAATGGGTCTCTCAATTGGGATGATCATATTGGGCCATCTCCAATCCTTCTTTCATGCGTTTATGTCTGATCGTTAGACCAGAGTATGATAGTAAATGGAATCCTCGCCCTTTAAAGTCAATCTCTAGTCAACATGACATTGCCCCTTAATATGTAGGGGCAATGTCATGTGAGGCCTTGCAAATAACAAGTTGAGATATGAATTTTGATGAATTAAGAGTCTGTCTCTTATACACATCTAGATGTGTATAAGAGACAGGTACTAGATTAGTGATACATGATAGACTACACTATGCTAATGTTAACCTATGCTAAACTAATACTTAGCTACTAGGCCAAGTGCAACTAAAGAACGTAGTAAATGCGAAGAAAGATAGGATAAATGTTTGATGTGTTGTGTTGTTATTGTTAATCGACCTTCGATCCTCTATTTATAGGCTCTTGATGAGTGAGAACGTGGGAAGGTGACTTGGCAGTGGTCCTTAGAGCTTGACGATTATTTTGTGCTTCTTTACTTTGAACTCCTTTCCTTTCCCTCCAGATTACTCTTGATATTATCCCATAATGGGTCTCTCCATTGGGATGATCATATTGGCCATCTCCAATCCTTCTTTCATGCGTTTATGTCTGATCGTTAGACCAGAGTATGATCTGTCTCTTATACACATCTAGATGTGTATAAGAGACAGGTATTTTTCTCCTTCGACTGGTGCAAAATTGCCTAAAATAGTTTATTTTGTCGGTTTTGGTTTTGGTAAAAATTGATTTGAGGCTTGTACGGGAATCCAACTTGCACGAGAAGCCAGGGGATGAACGTGGACATGCTTGGGGAGCAATCCARGTCCTTGGAAGCTTCCGGAATGTTCTGTTTCGCTCACTTTTGTGTTTTGCTTAAGAAATTCATAAATATTAATCCACAAATCGAAAAATTATGGAAAAAATATGTACAAAATTTCTTGTAAAATCTAGTATTTTGTGTTAAAATTTTGTAATTTTTGGAGCTGTTTTGATACTTTAATTAARTATTGCAAAATTAATTAAATCARCAAAAACTCTGAAAAATTGCAAAAGTMCTTAGAAAAATCCAAAAAAATTCTAGAAAAAAGTCTAAAAACAAGTGAAAATTATTTTGAAATTAAAACTCYTTTTTAAGGGTGCTTTGGGCAAGAATAGGTGCRCCGGCTTTGCAAATCGAGATTCTAGGGCATTGTTTGAGGCAYTTGTTCTTCAMAATTGGACCAATTGCAATGTGGTATAGTCATATCATTGGCCTTTATGGAGGSACAAATGTAGGTATCTWKAGTAACAAACTAGKTAAAAAGGGTAATTCAATTACTTAAAAGGTTTAGAGGAATATGATCTGGAACCTTGGATCAAATGGGGGAAACAACATGTTAAATCTAACAAAAACAGGGGAGAAGGATACTCTTTAAATTACCCTCGTCGTCCCGTTAGGGCCCTGTAGGCYTGGGCCTTTGCGGTCTWGGCCTACGTCGAATGTTTATGGATTTGAGCCATAGAAACCGCACGTCAGTGCGTTGGGGGTGTGTTGTCYAGAGAAGGGATCGACACCGTGCCTATARAGGTTTCTCACGGACMCCCGAAACATTGGCACCAAAATAATGYCCCCACTGTTAGGTTCAGTAATCAYCTCGTGGGTTCGGAGACATGGTACGGATTGAATCTTTGWCCCAAATCCGCCCGCATGTAGCGGCCTTYGCTTAAAGGTATTTGGATACTAGTCTAGGTAGACAYGATGTTAGCTGTTCCAGTGTCCTTCGTATGTACAAGGAAGAAATCTGACTTCCGGTTATTGAATTTGTTGGGATTCTCAATCGCGGTCATATAATTGTCTTTGTTCGAAATCTGGAACCAGCGTTGCTTGCATTTATTGTTCTTAACTAAGGCATGCAGGCGAAGGAAGGATCCAATCGACACGGGGAACCCATTGGTTTTGCAAGTGGCCATGTAAGTCAAGATGTGACACTAGGAGTTAGGTGTCAATTGCGAAATCCCAATACCATAGACCTTCAACAGATTGATAATAAAAAAWTTTGATTAGGAAGCAAAGACCAAAGTCCACTACATCTTTGTAAACTACGGGAAAGTCCTCAAGTGTCTAAACAATGTTAGTACGTACCCTCCGCAAGTATGACCAGTTCTATCTTAACTTCTAGCCTGACAAAGCCAATTGCAGCTGCATACTCTTCTTTARCTGCTTGAAGTTGTGCGATTCGATTTTTTCACACTGGAATGGATTCGGGAGTCGGTTTGTCATTATCATTCGAAGGACCATTGGAGTCAGTCTCTTTGCTGGCTTCACCATTGCCATTATTTTTTGTTT
>SNQN01000694.1:103429-114235 GCA_008642245.1 Bassia scoparia
CTCTCCTCAAACTCCTCTATTTATAGAGGTGGTTGGGATTTAATTTGGGCAAATTTCATATTCCCTAAACAAGCAAGAATGGGGGAAGATAAAGATTGGGCTAGGTTGCCCTCCGAGCCCATTCCCGGAAGAAGGAAAGAAAGAAAAAAAAGAGGGATTGGGTCATTCACCTAAGCCCATTCAACGAGGTCATGTATGCTTCACTGAACTATAAGGAAGTCCAGTTCGAGGCACCTTGGTCAAACAACCTCCAAGCCCAAATGGCTAGGGGTCTTTGCGGGGCAAATGATGTGCCATGTGGACCCAACCCCCCCCCCCCCCACATGCCATGTGTCAGCTCTAACGTGGATCAAGCGATCCTAGGTGGCCCGGGCCCCACGACCATAAGTCAACCTCCTCGAAAACAGATCGATAATCAGGTAGCGTACACTCAAATGGTAGAAACGGGTAACTGCTTGTGTGGATGAGTAACAAATGTCACTCGTCCAAGCTTCCAAGGGCTAGGTAAAGTACTTATAAATATCCAAAGAAGCCCATTTATTACACAATTAATCATTCTCAACAACCAACACTTGAGACATTCTCTCACTACATTCTGTCTCTAAGACTCATAGCATTTACTCCCATACCCATACTTACTTTAGCATCGGAGGAGAGATAATCCAAAAAGGATTATTCTCCTTTYTGCAGSTGCTAAGGAGCTAGGACGTGGACAAGGTGCTAAGGAMTTGTGCATCGAAGTGGATTGATTAGYAAAGYAAATCCACTAAAATATGTGGTGGTGGTTAAACCACATCACCCTAAATTAAACCTCCTTTGAAAAGACCACGKTACCCCTCCATTTAACCTAAATTACAGGAAATGCCTCTGAATTTGCAAATCTAGTAAATTTATTGAGAATTTACCAATCTTTATATCAGATGTATGAAAAAAATCTCATTAAATTAGTAGTGGTTGAATTTAGATGTCCAAGTATTTGCTCAAAGTATTGATATATTGTATTGATATATGGTTTTTCTCCCCATTCTCTTGCTATTATGCATGGTTTTTGGCCTCATTAAGGCCTTCTTTGCTACTAATGTGTTTGTTTAGTGTTTGAATGAGTTTTAGGTTGCTTTCATTGATTTGGAGTGATTTTGGACTCATTTGCGAGCACTACGGAGCCTTAGAAGGAGTAGTGAGGAGCTAGGAGTGGAGCTACGCGAAAAATGATTGTTGCAAAGCATCGATTTTGACATATGCTCACTATTTTGGTCATAAGTCACGTTTCATATGTCGGATTGGTGTGATTCTAATTTCATTGGAAACTAGACTTCTAGAGCTTCGATTTGATAGGTCATATGCCTAATTTGGACAACCATAGCTCGAGATATGGTCTTCGGAAGATAGCCCAGTGAATCTGCCGCGATTTACCCTGAACCGATCGGTTTGGCTAATCCGATCGGTTCAGGCTCGATTTTACCGATTTTAATTATCTTCTTTTGGGCTTTTATTCACAAGGATATAATTATATTTTTAGCAAGCCATCTATCTTGGGAATTCAAGAGTATTTAAAGAGAGATTTCCTAATTTGTAAACTACTTTTAGATTATTAGATTTTAGTTTAGTTTTAGAATTACTTTTTCTCTCTAAAAAAACCCTAGTTTTAGTTTTAATTCAATTATTCAATAGTTCATCATTAGTTCTTCAATTATTGCGATTCTGGTATTATTCTTAATCTCTAAACTCCTTTATTCTTTGTTATTAGTCTAATTATGTTTTTCTCAATTGCTTTTATTATGTTTAATTGCATTATGATTGAGTAGTTTCCTTTCTAGGGCAATTGGGGATCTATAACAATATAATTAGCATGTTTGGGTTTGATTCAATTCATACTTTGGCAATTTATCGAATTCCTATTTGATTGTTCTTCATGTTATTCAATTAGGTAGTGCACGACTTAATTGCGTAATTAGATTAGTCACGAGTTTCTAGATCTAGCGATTGAAACTTAATACAAGATCTACGTCAATAGGTAGAACGAGACTATCCTAGGTCGAGAGATACGGTTAGGAGTAGTTCTATGGTTCATTCGATTCGAGAGAACTTTGATCCTATTCGATTGTGCCTTATTGTGAATTGTTGATGCCCAATTATTGTTGATTTGTTGTTATAGTGAACCATAGCCCTAGACTTTAGTTTATTATAGTTTAGTCATAGTTAATTCATTTCTTTAATTATTTGTATCTTAAAATAACTCAAACAAAGGTTCTTTTACTAATCTAGATGCTTTTAATTAGTTAATAATTAATTGTTGCTTCCTTGTGGATTCGACCCTGTTACCACTAGCTACATTAGTTAGTTTTAATAGGTTATTTTTGATAGGTACGCGACAAGCCTGTCAAGTATGAGACTTTTGTAAAAGTAGTAGTTGAAAATTATACATCGATTTACTATCTTATACCATAGTATATAGAAGTGTACATGTTTATTTCAGCTTATTTTCAATTTAGTTGAGTTTCTAACCAATTTCTTTTCTCTCATAAAATATTCATTGCAGTTCAGTTTCATTCAGTTCAGTTCAAATTATTTAAATTATCGTGATATTTCCCCATATACCCCTAACGTTTGACACTTTCACCCATATAATACCTATAGGTGTGGCCCTTTACGGGGGCTTGGACTAAATCGATATTTATGAATTTGAGCCATAGAAATTGCACGTGAGTGCATTGGGGGAGTGTTGTCGAGAGAGGGGATCGTCACCATGCCTATACAAGTTTCTCATGGACACTCGAAACATTGGTGTCAAAACAATGTCAAAACACTCGTAAGTTCGCGGACATGGTATGGATTAAAACTTTGACCCAAATCTGCCCACATATAATGCCCTCTACTCGGTCTCATTGTAATTTCATTCAATCATATTCATTGGATACAAACAATATGATTTGTCCTTAAAAACCCCTCTAACCTAAAATAACTACAAAAGTGGGTTTATATTATACATGAATTACTACATACCTAACCTGAATATTGTGGTCATTTTGGATTAATCAAATTAATAAGATACCTAAAATCCGGTCGTTCATATTTAATCTTATTAGGCGTGACAAGAAATCAATAGATCTTTAATTTGCAAAAGTTATAGGTGATTGAACATATATACAAGAATAGAGAATAGAATATACAAAATCTCTTACCTTGGATTCCTACCAAACAAGAGAAAACAATTGTTAGAGCGAGTATTAAAAAGTTCGCCTTTGAATGAATTGCTTATTCAAAGACAAATAAAATTGTTAGCACTGACATAATAATAATAATAATAATAATAATAATAATAATAATAATAATAATAATAATAATAATAATAATAATAATAATAATAATAATAATAATAATAATAATAATGATTGACACAATCTGGGTTGGCTAATTTTGTTCCTAGTCGTGTTGTGACGGTTGTTGCATAGTGGAAGCGGGACAAGTATGTGGCGCGATGTCGGGATATTGGCTACAGTTTCCTTCCTTTTTCCTTCTCTTCTATGGGGGAATTAGATAAGGGGGTTGTACTGTTGCTCTTTTGAAGCGGATTCAAACGTTCACCCGGGTCAGGACATTGGGGCACGTGCAGCTGCCCACATCTTTAGCAGGATCGGATTCGCAATAGCTAGAGGAGTAGGGGCCCAGATTGTACCTCAACTCCCCTCTAATTTATTGTAGATCTTTTGATAACCTTTGTCCCTTGTAAACTTTGTGTTATAGTAATAATGGTGGCGGCGGCATCACAGCGAAAGCGGGAGAAGTAATTAATTGGAGTAGTGTAGGACTATTGGATATAGTTTCCTTCCACATTCCTTCTCTTCTTTGGGGGAATTAGATAAGAGAGTTGTTGCACTTTTGAAGCGGATCCAGACGTTCTCCAGGGCCCAAGACATTGGGGCACGTGCAGTTGCACACATCTTCAACCGGATAGGCTTTGCTATAGCTAAAGGAGTGGGGGCCTAGATTGTATCTTGGCTCCCCTCCAACTTCTTGTAGATCACTTGATCTTTTTTGTTGCTTGTAATGCTTACCACGTTTTGGTGTTTTTATAATAAATAATAATAATAATAATAATAATAATAATAATAATAATAATAATAACAATAATAATAATATTAATAAATAATAATAATATTAATAAATAATAATAATAGTATTATTAATATTAATAATAAAATGGTGATCTAAGTTGAATAGTCTCAGAAATTTTGTAACTTGATTCGCATGGTAACAACAATTCTAAAAGATAACACGAATTCGCGAATTTTAAGTTTGAATGAATGACTTTCGGATTGTGAAAGGAGTAGAACAATGTGTTTGAGAGAGTTTTAGAACGTAAGTGTGTATGCCGAGAGATCAGTCAATACCGAAATGAGACCCGAAGGGTCATATTTATAGGCATAGCATGTGAACAGGCAAGCATATACGCCAGGAGAGCGTATATACGATTGCAACAAGCATATATACGCTGAGGGGAGCGTATATACGTTGGTTGCCAACGTGTACATGCTCCTTGCTTGTCTGCGTGTATACGCTAAAATAATTTCCTGTTTTCACCAAATATTTCAAAGAATCTTCATAATATTGCTTTCTTAACCTCGAATTCGGGAATGTTTTGTAATTCGGCTGGCTTGGGGAAGAAGACAATGCTTCCAAAACGTTCTAGATAACTCCCATATTTTCTGGACATTTATTTATTTACTTCTGAAAAATTATTTATTTCACAAAATTTTATAAATACTGTAAAAATCATAGAAAATCATAGAGAAATCATAAAAATAAAATAAAAATATTGACGGACTCAGAAAAATCAAAAAAATGTGATACAAAGCAAAGTTTTGGAAAATGACCTTAGATATTACTCTAAAATAAATCCTATTAATGGAAGGCCTAAAATAGAAAATAATTAAAATAACTAAAAATATATACTTTTCGCCTTTTATTGGACCCTCGGTGTATGATTTCGGGCTTCATTTTACTTCAGTTTGTGCCAATGGGTTTAATTCGTGAATTCAGTCACAACTTTTCGGAATTGGACCAATCGCGAGATATTGTACTTTTCATCACTGACTACTCATTTTGGGAAGACACATCAAGGTGTATATAATACCCTTGAGTTTTTTCAATTGCCCAATGTACCCTTGAACTTAAGACTTTTTTTTACCTCAAATGCCCTTACTATAACAGAATTAGTAACTGTCGTTAGTTTATTTTAACAATTTTACATCTTTCCCTTCTTCTTCCTTCCTCCTTTCTCTTTTCTCCTTTTTGCAACAATGGAGTTCGAATTTTGGGATTTGGTTTGGTGATTAATCCCACCTACTGTGATACAAAAAATCACATTCTTTGTTGATTAAAAGATAAATACAACACACATATGACAACAAATGCTCCAAATTTCATTCAATTAACACGAATACTACACATGATGAATCTTCAATTGACAATCAAGAGTCAAAAAAATTCAGATGATTAAACAAAATTTGAGATTGATTAGCATTAACATGCATAATGTAGTACTAGGGAGGAAGCGAGAGGAGGCATTCTTGGAAGAAGAGGCAAAAGAGCGAGCAACCCTAACAGTAGATCTGTAAATTTGTGACCTCATTTTTTTCAAAGGAGAAAGAAATCGATAAGTGAGTGAGGTTAGAAAGAGTGACAAATAGCCAGTTTGTGATTTCTGAGTGATTGACTACTAACCATAGTTTGGATTTGGTTTGGTGGTTGTTGGGTACGGTGGTTTTGGGCATGGTGGATGTTAAGATGAACTAAGGAGAGAGAAGGAAGGAGAAAGAGAAGAAGAAAAGGAAGGAAAATAAGAAAAAAATTAAAAAAACTAACAGTGGTGGTGGTGCTGCCATTGTTGTGGTTGTATGTGGCGGTGGTAGTGGTGCTGCCATTGTTTGTTGTGGTACGGTGGTGGTGGTGGTGGTGGTAGTGGTACTGTCATTGTTGTGTTCAAAGTAAGGATGAAGAATTGAAGATGAACAAGGAGAGAGAAGGAAAAGGAAGAGGTAGAAGAAGAGAAAGAAGAGTGGAAAAAATAGATAAAACTATCGACCGTTACTAATTCCGTTATACTAAGGGAATCTGAGGCAAAAGCCTTGAGTTGAAGGATACACTAGACAACTGAAAAAACTCAGGGGTATATGGATGAAAGTGTCAAGTCTCGAGGGGTATATGGACCCACAATAATAAGGATCATCTTCCATCCTTTAAGAGCACCTCCAATAGTGATTGAAAAAATCATTCATCCCTCTCTCTCTAACACTTTCTCACTCTTCTTTTTCCATTCCAAGAAATTTTCAATCACCTTACTCACACCAATGACCAAAAAAAATTCATCATCCCTCTCTCTCATACTTTTTAACTTTACCCCACAACACTTTCTCTCACTTCCAACTCATCAATTTGTTAATATTTATTGTTGTCTAATTACAATTATGTCGATTTCCGGACATAGTTAATCGAGATTAGTGCTTAAGTTAATTACGTTAATTTGTAATTTCGGATTAACTTATAATTTCGGTTTATTTATTTAACACGGATTAATTAATAAATATGTTTTAATTTTTATTTTCGGATTACGTTGTCATATGGAGGTGGTGGTTTTGCATATACTGCATAAATGCTTTAATTTCGGATTAACTTATAAATATGTTTTAATTTTTATTTTCGGGTTTGATTAGAAAGATTAGTGGTGTATGGAGGTGGGTTGTTTTGCATATACTGCATAAATGCTTGGTATTCTTCATATGAGGTGAAACTTGGAAAATTTTGTGAGTTTGAAGGGTTGAAAGGAAAATTATTCATTATTTTGTTAGTGATTTGTAAATAACAGAAAATGAATTTTAAAGCTTCAAATTAGTGAACTTGATCTCTATAATATAAGGGAAGGGGGGAGCAATGGTGTCCCCCCTATTAAATTACATTCATACCCTTACTAATTACATATAGTTTTTTTTAAAAAAAAATCACACAATTCTAAGTCAAAATAAATATAAATCTATATATGAACAAAAAAATTCAATCAACCAAAAAATGATGCCATCATATATCAATCTCAAAATGAAATGAATCTAGACATTATTAATTAAATAACTTATAACGAATTTGAACATTAATCATATAATTTTAAAGAATTTGGACATTAATAACGGAGTAGATATTATAATGAATTTGGACACTAATTATAACAAGACTCTTAAATTAATAATTTGCACACACTCCTACATATAAGACATGGTTCTCTCCCCCATCAACTAAAACACTCAAATACACAATTTTCTTTTTGTTATGTAAGTAAAATTCTCTCTTTTTAGTATGAATGTACATGATGTATATGAAGTATATTAATCTTAATGTATGATGATTATTCAAGTACATATCTACATTATAGTGTAGTTTTTTTAAAATAACAACTTCATAAATTATATTCACTTCGTACAATGTTACGATTTCTTTACATATGACAACTCTACACCCCTCCATCTACCATTCCGTTTAAATTTTAAAGAGTGGTTTCAGTTTCAATCCTAATTTTTTCATTTCGTTAATATATAATTGATTTTGTTCATTTTTTATACTATTGTAGCTTTTTTTAGCAATCAAAAAGTTATGGTCCTCATGGATGATATTTTTTTTACATAAACGTGCTATAAATCTTGGAAGAAAAATTGTCTTAACTTTTCAACAAGTCATTCAATTTGTGATAAAGTGTTAAAATATTCATTAGCTATGGTACTTTCAACATAATTTCTTTTTTTTAAATGTCATTCTATATATAATACTAATAACAATAAATATTTTAATATTTAATCATATATTATAAATTACACGCATGCACGCCATAGCGGTGTGGCACAAAATCGCACTAGTATTTAAATAATGAAGGATATTTAGAATTTTTTTACAATGTTTGTAGAATTTTTTCTGATTTTCTACTATTTTTTTGGGAATAAAAAACTAATTTTGACATTTTTTTAGAATTAAACAAGGATTTTGGAAGAGTTGATTGAAATGTGAAGGAATATTATGGCAATATTGGTGTCTATTTATAGGATCTTGAAAAGTTAGGACTTTGGTATTTTTTTAATTTTTTTATAGGTGAAAATGGCGAAAAACATTTACATTAATTTTGGAGAAATACCTCAGCAAAATGACGGTGGCATGAGCACGATTGGGCCGTTTTGGACAGAACTGACGAAAAAAAATTGATCTTGTGAATGATGGAGTCAGGACGAGTGGGGCCAGCAAGGTGATCAGTTCACAGGATAGACTCGGTCTTGGAGACGGTTTGTGAAAAATCCATGGCGATGATATTTTTTATGTCTCCCAATTTTTTCATTGTTGTCAGCAAGGAGAATTTAATTTTCATCAAATTGGTGAAATTATGTCATGTTGTGTGCAGCTGCCGTCTAAATGAACCACGAAGTAGATAAGGATCCTCTTTCAATCCTCTAATGGGCTTTCAAAGAGAGGATGGAATGCCCGGGTGCCGGTCATTGTGTATGCTCTAATATTCCATCTAACTGCATTACCAATTTATTTCTAAGCATTGGTGAAAGCAATGTATTAATGCAACTGGTTGCAAATATTACGTTACGGAGAAAGTAGAATGTATATAGGAACTACAAGTTTGAGACCCGACCATGAGATCCAAAATAATTAATTTTTTTCCTTTATGTTTTAGTCACAAACTAACAATAAGTGAGAAACTAATGAAATAATGAAAAAGATAACAGAGTATTGTGTTTATTTTGCTAACTAGAGATAAAAGAAGTGAAAAAAGGTTGGTTTAGTAACAAATAATGAATGATGATGATTGATGATACCCTGCAATATCCACACAGCAACAAACCAACAACAACAACAAACAACAACAACAATTCTTTGTCTTTCTTTCTCTCTCTTTCTTACAAAATTAACTTCCTTTTTCACTCAAATTTTCTCTCTCCATAATGGAAAAAGATCTCTTTTCTTCATTTCCCATCTCATGCCCAACAATCATATTCATCATACTTAACATAACTGCCTTATTTTCGCAGTAAAAGTTACATCCAATTAGATTATTAGGATATCATGTATCACTCAAAAAAAGCGAAAAGAAAACACATCAAACATAGAAACAACTTAAACTGAAGAAAGAGTTCCACAATCAAACAACACACAAGAAGAAGAAATAATGGAGAAGAAAGTGTGGGTTGTTGGTCCAGTTTTGCGTCCGAAATGTTAGAAGTTCTTGCAAACCAATTCCACTTCTAAACACTCTGCTAATTCTATCCCTCGTTCTAGCCTGTTTATGATCCAGGTATCACTTTAAAGAATTTCCTTACTTTTTGACTTGATTGTGAGTGTTTTTTTTTTTTTTGGATGTATGATGAAAGTAGTGATTGATCACTTGAAAGTTTTGATTTTTATGTCTTTTGTTTTTTTTTCAAAGTTATTGTCGTTCTTTTGTGTTTTGTTGTTTGATTGTTACTTTTAGTAAATTATTGACTTGATTTCTGAATTATGTAAATTTTGGGGGTAATTTASTACCCATTTGCTGTAATTGTGTATGATTGCTGAATTTTGGTAAGTAAGGAATTTCATATGATCAATTCCCTGAWTTTCAATGGTTTWTGTTCTGAGTTTGATCCAAAATCATTAAAACCCAAAMTTATGTGACAAAATTTAGTGAAAAGTGACAATCTTGAAATGGGGCAAGTCAATTCCACTTCTTTATGAAGTACGGATTGTAWAAATGCTGTTTTATGCAATTTCTGGAAATTCCAAACCTTTCTTTTTCTGATTGTTCTATTTGGTATCTTTTGGTCAATTAGTGTCACTTTGTTAGTTTGTTGATATTTCTAGAATTGGGTATTTTTGTTCTGAAGTAGAAATTTTTATTTTTCTGACTATTTGGGGTTTGATTAACAAATAATGCAGCATATTATGTATGAATAATATGATTATGTGGTTGAATTTATCTTTGAAATAGTTTTGTGACTGTTAATGCAGCTGCTGAAACCAGGTATTTGAATGCTAGCAATAGAGAAATGTGTGCTCCAAATGATGATGCYCAACTTCCCTCCGAGCCACCTGATCCACCACCTTCAGAAACCAAACCYCCGCCTCAACTCCTACAATTCACATTCCAGGAATTAAAATCCGCAACCGGGAACTTTAGGCCYGATAGCATACTCGGGGAGGGTGGTTTTGGGTATGTWTTCAAGGGGTGGATAGAAGAGAACAGTACATCACCTGCGAAACCCGGGACCGGAGTTACGGTTGCTGTTAAAAGTTTGAAGCCAGATGGTCTCCAAGGACATAGAGAATGGGTGGTTAGTGAAGTGCTTATGATTTTAAATTGTGTTTAATAGGGTTAGTTTGTTAGGTGTGTTTTGATAATGATATGTGTGCTTATCGATGTGTTTGATGAATGTAGGCCGAAGTTGACTTTCTCGGACAACTTCATCATCCAAATCTTGTTAAGCTTATTGGATATTGTAGTGAAGATGATCAAAGACTTCTCGTGTATGAATTYATGACTCGCGGAAGTCTTGAAAATCATCTCTTTCGAAGTAAGATTCCTTCTATTATTGGTTGTACTAATGYATGATTAAGCATTTTGTAGGTATAAAATAGTGGAATCAAACAAATTTAGTTCCTCACACAAGTTGTCATGTGTTTGTTGAGTGATAACTATGTTAGCTGAATTGATTTTCCTTCAAATATGATGTCAACCATTTTCCCAATATAGTAAACCTTTTGTATTTTGTTCTCATCAATGTTGGTTTG
>SNQN01000695.1:0-16707 GCA_008642245.1 Bassia scoparia
TTATGAAGGCTGATGAGGACCGCAATAGACAAGTCAGTTGTTGGTACAGCCGTTAGAGAGTTGAGACGACTCCTACTGTTCAAACTACTGTTCTGCTGCTGCTGGCGAACAAGACATCTTACTACTGCTACTGGTCAGGGTTCTATTGCCTAAGCGGATCGTTGCAAAACAGTCTAGGAAGACCAAGAGATTGACCTCGAGGAATCCACCCACTCTTCTGCAAGCAGGATGTCAGGATGAGGAAGACAATGATGATAATGATTGATGAGGAACCTGAAGATGATGAGCAATGGATAAGGCTTCTGATGCTGATGCTTCAGAGACGAGATGTGAGGTATGAAGAGGATGATGATGATGAGTGTATGGTCTGTTCTAGCTTCTATTCCCCTCCCCTATCTTTTTGAACTGCTTTTGGTTGTCTATTTCTCTTTATGCCATTGGTAACAAGACATGTTGATGTATAATTTGGTTCTTGTAACTCTCATAAAGATGCTGCACCTATTTCTCTAGCCTGTTTATTTCTATTTTGTGATTGTTAATATGTGAAAACTAACAGGCTTGTACAGATTCATATGGTGATGAATTGGTGTTGATGCCTCCTTTTTTAGTTGAAAACGATATCTTGTATGCATGTATCTATCTGTGCAATGGCTTTTAAAATGATGCCAAAATGGGAAAATAATCTTAGAAAAGTTCTTTGGATCAGCCTTTGTCATGCTAGATTGAGTTATCAGTTTAGTATAGTGTTGTTTAAACAGTCGAAGTCAAATAAAAAAATCTGGATGAGTTCTGCTTCTTAAAGAATTGTGATTCTGGAATAGTTTGTCTTATTGCTTTTATGGATAAATGAACAAGTTAGGTTGTGGTTCACTTAGAGTCGGTAAAAAAAAAATTGGAAAATATTTTTGAAAAAGACAAAAAAAAAAAGTCCATTGAGATAGAGTTTGTTTTTGCGGCTAAACTTAAGTTGTTTGTTCAAGAACTTCTCACAGGGTTTAGTCATCATCAAACAAGACGATGGCGGAATTGTGTTTTGAGTCCCTTAGTGTTTGAGTGGAATGACAAACAGTGTTGCCTAAGAACAGTACATTAGGTCTGATGAATCTACAGCTGATGCTGAACAGTTGAGATTACTATTCTGTCACTTGAAGGAGTGACATGTATGCTAACAAGCGTATATTGGCGTGCAAATTGCTTTATATGTGTTTTGGCATTACAGGAATTTCCAATTATTGAAGCAAGAAAGTCCTTCGAGGAAGACTCGAGAAGATCAAGCTCATATTGGAAGATCAAGGAAGCTTCGAGAAGTTTAATAACATTGAAGATTTAGTTCTAGATTAGAATAAGTCTATCTTGTTTGATAAGTCGCCATAAATGCCTTTGTTGAGCTGGCTCTTGTATATTGGTTTGATTTGGCATTGGGCTCTTTGAAACCTTTTCCTCTTAGAGTTCGAAGGCAAACTAAAGCCAGTTGGTTTGGTTGACTTTGACCTTATTCAAGTTGTGCTTTCGAAATGCGAGCAACAGTTTGGATACTGTTCTCACAACCAGGCGAATCATCTTGATCGACGCAAGAAAAAAGATTATTTAGGAAAGTTTTCTATACAAAATAATTTTTTTCGGAAAAGTGTTCTTAAAAAGTTTTATGCAAAAACTTCAATGATGATCTGGTGGCGAACTATATGTTTATGATATATACGGTTAATACTTCGAGATGCAAATAAGTAGTAACATAAGATCATATATCATCTGTAATGAATAATATCTACTATGGGACTTTCCTAAAATATATCGAAGTAGATATATCTTTATTATCTCCTATTAATTCTAGGGTTGCACTCACTAGTAATTGCTAGGACTTGCATATAATATATTCATGCCATATAGACTAACAAATATTCTTCTTCTCGACGTTCTTAAAAGGTGTATCTTTTGACGAGAAAGAAAGAAAGAGAAAAGTCTAAAGCCTAGATCAAGCATAGTACAATTCATACCACATGATGTGCACAAAGAAATTGATCGCGATCACTATACTCTTGTAAACTCATAAAATGTGAGTAATTGAAGAGAAAGTGAGTTGGTGCTTAATCACCAACGAAGGGGTTGGTGATTGGATTAGCAATTGGAGTTCAAGTTGCGACGTGCTTGTGCAATTCCAAAGTGCGAATTAGCCACACTTGGGATTGATATGGAGTGCTAGGGAGACATTGTGTGCCACCTTGTGAGCTTCACATACATGAAGGAATGAGGGTTGCTTTGTTACTTTCGACAGTAGATTCTTTAATAACAGAACTATGGTAGGAGCGCACGTAACACAGAGGTTAGGTGAACCCGTTTGAATTTGCGTGTATCTTTATTATTATTGCCTCAGATTATCGTTCCTACGTTATTGCGGTTAACCTTATTCCGCTGCGAGACCAGTCCAACCTGCGTCTTACTCTACCTAAAAACCAGTACACAATCAAAAAATTTTTTATAGGCACTCAATTCATCCCCCCTCTTGAGTACCTTCGGGAAATCCTTTAGTTTAAGCTCTAAATTCAAGCTATCAAAGCCTTCACTTATCAATGAGAAAATCAGCTTGGTGATATCAATATTTGTGCATAGTGCATAAGGTCCTTTAGGACCCTGTCTAATTTCCTTTGCTTAAATTCAACTAGGGTCTAGACTTAGCTATGTTCGTCTTTGTGATTCCTTGGAGACCCAATGAGTCTTTGTTGTGGATTCCCTGTCGAAGATGTTCCATTTGTTTAGTCTATTTATATCATCTCCATCTTGTTTTCATATTCTCCAAATAAAAAGTCAGTTGCAATTTCCTAAGTGTCACTACGAAATTGCAACAAAATACGCTTTAACTTGATTTTGCGTTGGGTTCCTCAATGCAGATTGGTTTCCCAATATCTTCCATTAGCGTTTGTGTTGTTATTGAGACAACGGGATTATTTGCATCAAGCGTGTGCTTCATTTGAATGCAAATAAACATAAAATTACATAGGGCAATGTTATTTTTTTTTGTTTCTATTAGTTCGTTTTAATGTAGTAGGGATTTTCATTGATTATTTTTGGGTTATTCCTCAATGCAACTGGTATCTTGAATGCAATTTAAAACACCTCCAACCTGATGCAATTCTATTGTTTATCTCTATTATTTCTTGTTGAACTACAACAGGGCTTCTTCTTTGATTTCTTTTCGGTTACTATCAATTGCAATCGGGCCTTACCACATATCACTTCTCAACTAGCTTCAGGTATGAAATACAACAAGCTTACATTATCAAGTGTTCTTTATTAAGATGCAATAACAAAACCTCAAAATGTAACCGCAATCTTTCCATTTTGTTTGTTCTAATAGCTTACTTTGAATGCAATAGCGGATTTTCTTTGATTCTTTTGGCTTTTAGCTCCCGATGCAATAAGTCATTCCAATATTCTTCATATCAGCGTAGTTGTCAAATGTCACAAAAAATTATTTTCAATCATGTGTGATATCCTGTTTGAATTTACACAATAAACCAAAAAAAATTGACGCACATTCTATTCATTTGTTCTTCTAATTAGCCTTTTTGTTCGAACATGTCAATAGGCTCTTTCTTTGTTTTTCTTTTGGGGTTCTGAGTTCAATGCAACTTGACTATCAAAACTACTTCTATTACTACTAATTGCTAACGTCACAAGTTTTCAATTTCACGAGTTGTTGCATGCCTTTAAACTGCAATTAAACGTCAAAATTTATGCAAATATTATTTCTGTGTTCATATAAGCTTCACTTGAATGCCAGTAGTCTTCTTCTTTTGATATCTTTTGTTTGCTTCAATTCAATTGGCTTCAAACTCTCTTCTAATTAGCGTAGTCTGTAATGTCAACAAAGCTTACTGTCTATGGAGTTGTGCTTCATTTCAATGCATATAATACACCTCAATGGAAGCCAAATCTTTCTTGTTTGTTTCTTATTAACTTCGTTTGTATGCAATAGGGTTTTCGATTGATTCCTATTTGGTTTTTCTAAATGAAATTGGGTTCCAATAATCTTTCATAAAGCTTTGTTGCAATGCTCACAAGCTACTTGCATCAAGTTTTCTTCGATTTGAATGCAATTCAAACCTCAACTAGACGCAATTCAATTTTTAGTTTGTTTCTATAATTGTTAGTTTTGGATGCAATAGGACTTTTCTTTGATTCTTTTACGGTTTTCCTCAATGTTTAATTGGGTTATCTAATAATTTTCCACCTACCTTAATTGTTATGTATCAAGCTTATTTATCACTCAAATGATGCTCATTTATTGCAATAAACACCTCCATAAGAATGTTACATTCATATTTCGTTTGTTTCAATTCAGCTTGGTTTTTTTGAAATGTTAAAAGATTTTCTTTGCTTTCCTTTTAGCTTTTTCTCCAATTGCAATTGGCTTCCAATTTCTTTTCCAATTAGCATCATCTCGTAAGTCACAAGCTTGTATTGAATCAAGTGTGCTTTATTTGAATGCAATTAAACCTCAAAACTGCAGAAGCCAATCCTATTATTTTGTTTCTAATTACTCCTCCATGGAATGTTGTAGCGCTCTTCTTAGATTCTTTGCGAGTCTGCCTTAAAGCAATCTGGCTGTCTAGTATTCTTACACTTAGTCTTAGATTCGATATAATGTCCAAGCTTATTAGTTTTATCGGAGCTGTGCTTCCTATTGAATGCCAATAAACTTCAAACAGAGCCAAAATCTTTATGTTATGTTTCTAATAATGTTTCCTTGTATTGGCAAATAGGGTTTCCTTAATTCTAATTTCGGGTTCTTGCTGCAATGCATTGATGTTCTGCAATATCTTTCATTAGTTGTGTTGTAATCGTCACAAACTTATTTGCGATTAAGTATTCTTCAGTCATGAACACTGCAATAAACCTCAATTGGACGCAATTGTCTGTTTGTTTTGTTTCTATATTTTGTTTGCAATATGATTACTGATATGATTATTACGCTATGGTTTTCCCCCGTCATTCACTCTGTCATTTTGAATGATATTTGGCCTCCTAAAGGGCCTTGTCTGCTACTAATATGTGCGTATCAGTGTTTTGATTAAGTTTCAGGATCTTTTCAATGCTCCTTTTGCGATTCAATTTTGGGCTGATATTTAGAAGTCACTACGAGAGCTTTGAGAGGAGCTCAGCGAGGATAGCTACGGTAGTGGAGCTATTCACATATGCCTCACTTATTTTGGTCACTAAAGTCAAGTTCGCTATGTCAGATTTCGCTGTGCACTCAAGAGTTGCATTGGAAACTAGACTTCGAGGAAGCTTCGATTTGGATACGGTTTCACATGCCTAATTTTGGACAACCAGAGCTCGAAGATATGGCCTTTGCAGAAGATAGCTACCCAGCGAGTCTGCCGCGTATAAGACCATCAAAACCGATCGGTTTTGACTTAAACCGATTCGGTTCAGGCGTCATTTTTGCCGATTGAATTATTCTCTTTTAGGCTTGATTTTATTGCAGGATAGGATTAGTCTTTGAAGACGCAGCTCATTTAAAATTGAGACCAACCACAAGGAGTTATTTAAGGGAGAAAAATCCTTAATGTTGTAAACGATCTTTATATTCATTCATTAATTGAAGGAGAGAAAAAAATCCCCAATTTACGTCATTATTTGTGAAACGAACCCTTAATTTGGCACTTTTCAAATAGAAATTCATTACTTTCATTCATCAATTGCAATCATTCTTTGGGTAACTTATTTCCTTTCTTTAATTTGTTTTCTTATTGCTTTTAATAATTTTATGCCTTTTGATTATATGCTTTGAATTGAATTTTAAGAATTCTTGATTTTATGCTTTCAATTGTCTAGGTTTTTTATTATTGCGTTTTAATATCTCTTTACTTTGATTATGTCTCCCCAATTCCGCAACATCATTGTTTAATTATAATCACATTTCGTAGGGCCCGACTTAAGTGCCTTAATCGGATTGTCACAATCTCTAGATTCTAACATGAGGATCTTAGAACCAAGACAACATCAATAGGTTAGAACGAAGACTTCCTACGGCCCTCGAGAGATGACGTTGTTAGGAGTTAGTTTCATATAGTTTCAATTGATTCACGAGAGCTTTGATCCTGTTTGCATTATTGCCATGTTATTAATTGTTGGATGCCAATTGCCTGTCAATACTGCTATAGTGAACCATAGCTCTAATTCTTTAATTATATAGTTTTAATTCTTCTGTTTAATCATTGTCATTAGTCCCTAGTTAATCTCACTAACCCCTCACAAACCAACTTTTCTCTTGTTTAGTTTTAGATGTTTTTATTCAATTAGTCAGTTAGTAGTTGTTTCCTATGGATACGATCCTCGTTACCACTAGCTGCAGTAGTCTTAATAGGTATTTTTGATAGCTACGCGACAAAGGCCTGTCAAAATTTTTGGCGTCAGTCTGCCGGGGGGGAAACGGCTCCTTAATTATGATTAATTGTTTTGAGTCTGAGCTATTTTTGTAATTGTCTGAAAGAACAAGTCATTGTCTTCAGACAGTACTTCATGATCCCTGGCAGTTTGCTTCGTATATTGTCAGGTCTCCCGAACTAGGGGATTGATTCCTTACAAAACCTAGCAAGGTGGAGCGCACGTATCATTAGACGGCAAGAATTTCGTGAGCGATTAGGATTTTTTTCGATTCTTCCATTCTCTCCGTTCAGTTTTCGAATCCATTGTACACAAACTGATTTAGAGGAGGAGGAGTCACATTCACGTGCACAACGAAGTAGTCCATTCTTGATTCTGAAACCTTGAAAGAGATGGCGGGCACAGCCAGAACCTCTCTATGGACTACTTCTCAGCCTAGTCGGAATGAGATTCCGACGGCGGCCTCTAGGCATGCCTACTCTGCGGCAGCCAACTTTGAGGCTTCAAACCTGCGCTGTTGAAATGATCGGAGCACAATCAGTGAGGCGAATGGCGACTGAGGATCCTAACTTGCACTATCTCTAATTTCCTCCAATATTGTAGGTACTGTCAAGCATGGCTGGTTGAGCTGATCAGCTTGTGTTATGCTATTTCCTTTCTACATTGCGGGACAGAGGCTCGCTTTATGTTGAAACAAGTTCTTTGATGCAAGCCGCTTATTGTTTTCATGGCAATGCTTCTTCTTAACTTTCTACAAGAAGTAATTATCCTCCGAGAAGGGCACTTGCTCAAATGCGTCAGTAAAACCTACTAACTTTACGCAGATGTTGATGAGCCTTATATGAGGCATGGAGCGATACAAGGAATTACATAGAATGTGTCCTCATCATGGTCTGGCAGAAAGGCTCTTGCGTTCAGACTTTCTATAATGGTTTAACAGTGAATCTCTATTATCTCGATCTTGCAGCAATGGGAGAGTTCATGAGTCAGATTAGTCATATGCTGCGATGGAAACTGATTGAGGAGATGGCCCAATCATAATGCTCAATAGCAATACTCGAGGTATGCGCAAAGAAAATAGGCAAGCATGAGGCTCAATCAGATCACTTTATTAGCAGCTCAGATTATCAGCCATCCAATTAGAAGTTGCATGGCATCAATATGAATCGATCAGCCCAGTATTGCAGCTATTCGCGCACGCATGTTAATCTTCCTATGGATCAAGTATGCGCGTTTCAAAAATGTGCCCAACAATTCCAAAACTCCAACACAACAATGAAGGCATGAGAAATCATCACATATTGCCTACAAGAGTAACAATGTGTTGAATTCCTCAACCAATTCACCAGCAGCAGCCGCATAGCAACAACAGCAATATCAGCACCCCTCACTCCAACAAAGCCGCAGGTACAATACAGTACAACCAAGCACAGAGCTGCAGCCATCGCAGGGCCCCAGTTAGCTGCATCCAGCCATTGCCTGAGTTCGAAATCAATATTGATGTTTACAGATGCAGAAGGATATCCAGCACAGTTTCAAACACAAGTCCAAAGGAGATATTCAGTCCTTAGTCACTCATTAATAAGCAATTGGATACTCAACAGATGGCGCAAGTTGGCTGCGCTCTAATGCACAAGGGCAGCAGCCAGTGGTGCCCTTCCTCGCAACCACAGCAGCCGAAGGATAGTGTTTATGCGATTCACCGTTCACAGCGACACTAGGTACAGGGCCCACCAATGGCATGAGGAGGATGCTAAGCAGGAAGTTGAGGAAGGGAGGATGAGGTATGGAAAGCACCTCATATTGTTGGTGCCCCCTCATTCGGCTACCTTTCCCATCTAAAAAGTTGCAAAGAAGAAGCCAAGATCAGCAGGCTCAATAAGTTCTCTGTGATGTGAGAGAAGAACCTTCATGGTAACTATTCCTTCAACTAGTTAAATTTAGTCAAATTCTTCAAATTGCTAAAAATTTCGAAAGGACATATTAATGAGAAAAAGAGGGAATTGACAATCGCGTGGAGACTTCTATGGTTTTTCTGAACAATGTAGTCGTATTTACAAAATAAGTCTCCACCAAAGTGTGAGGGATCCTGGGAGTGTTTTGTATCCATGTTGAACAATATGGGAATTGTGCATTATCGACAAAGCATTATGTTGATTTAGGTGCCAAGTGTTAGTGTTATGCCTTGTCGGCACACAGTTGTGTAAGAGTTTGAATATGGAGATCTTAAGGGCACTACGTATGGACCTTTCAAACGGCTGAAGGTTCCTAAACACCCTTTGCGGTTATTTATAAGAGGATGTTCCTCTGGATATTGTGCGAGTCGGGTTCGATTCTATATTCCTGTCGACTTTGTTTGTTCTTAATATGGAAGAAGATTGTTCACATTCCTATCATCTAGGGCCGACCTTTCCTTCATGACGGCGGGGCTGTCATAAATGTGAGGAATGGGGAATATTATCTTTAATATTGGGATGACAAAAGTCACTTTTAGATCAAACAGTGCACTTGGAAGGTCCCATGGCTGAGGAGTCATTGTTGTAGTGTTGGTTGATTGCGGACGTTGTTGTGGCAGGATAACAGACCCACGATCTCTTCTCTAGAGATCTTCTGAGGGGCATATGTGTGTGTTGAGTCTGTAGGTGAAGGTGAAACTGGAAAAGAAGAACTACATCCTTGTGAGTTCGTATGGGAGAAACAAGGAGATTGCTTGACAATCACGGCTTAAACTCTTTCCTACCGAGGTTAAATCGTCTGTTGTTGAGCTTGGTTATGCGGAGGGAAACGAATGTAAAGCGATGAAAAGGTTTAAGGTCGCAACCCACATTTCATTGTGCGCAATAGAGATGACTATAGTTGGCCGTTATGGAGAAGAATCTATATTTCAAGAGCCACCTACCAGTTAGTGAGTATAATCGAATGGGAATGCAGTCAGTGGCTCGGACGTTAAAATAACGCCGCTTTAATGTGGGAGCAAACCCGTAGTTTAATACTTTGTAGTAAATAGTAAGGTAGCTAGTATTAGTTGTGTTATAAGGAAGCTTTTGTGTGATGAGGATAGGGAATTGATCGAAATTTGACTAAGTGTGCAGGTGTCTATTATAGCAACTCCGTAGAGCTCAAAACCGCATCGGTTTGGGTCAAACCGATCGGTTATGAGTCGTAGGTTCAACCCAACCAATCGACTGCGAGGACAAAACTGAATTTTGGGACTTGAGTTTCAAACCGATCTGTTTGGGTTCAAAAAAACCGAAATTCCGGTTTGGCGGCTTGTAGGTTTATTCCAGTCGATCGGTTTTGGGAATCATATGAGTATTATGCCGGTCTGAGGCCAAACATCGGTTCAGGTCAAACCGATCGGACGTTTGATCGCGGCTCGGTTGATTTGGTCGATCGATGCGTGACCTAAAGGGAAAATGAAACGCCAGTCAAACCGATCGGGTTTGAGTTAAACCGATCGGTTTGGTTAAACCGTTCGGTTCGGAGGTTTTCGCTTTAAATTTTTCAACATCTCCGAATTGGCGTGAAAGAGTAGTGTTTTCTGGACTAGAAACGACAATGTCTAAAGAAGGACTTACTACATTGTAGTGGCACCACCCAATTTTTGCTAAATTCGGCTTCTAAAGTGGGTTTTTTTGGGCACTTTTTTGTTTTCAGTCAGGAAAAAATGTTGCCGAAAAACATTGTCCGCATCTTCTTCATTCCTTCGTTCTTTCCACTATGTATGCGTGATGCGCTTGGATATACTTCCTTCCTTTTGCCAACTAAGGACATTGCAGAGGTTGGGCTGTGGAGGAATTTGTATAAGCGCACTTCTATCGGTTTGAGGTAAAGTTTTTTATTTGCTTTTATAGTTTAGATTTATTGCTTTCTAGTTATTGCAGGTTTGTACCAGTCATTAGGAGTGGGAGTTATACTTCAAACAAAAATGATTGCTATCTGCTTTCTTAGTGTTAGTTTAGAAAATAAATTAGTGATCTCCTTACTCTTGTATATAATTGGATTTCTTTTGCAAAAGCATGTTTCCCTGTTCCCCATGATGGAAAAAAATTTTATCTTGTACTCTTGAACTCGACCTTTGCTGAACTTAGTGATTGTCTTTCTGATTCCTTAACTGGATCTTGGATGGACATACTGTTTAGCCTGATGTATCTTTTTGCGAACGGAGGAAGAACTTTACCTTAGAGGATTTGAGCTAAATGCATGATTATTCATATTTCTTCTTGTGTGCTTAGATCCTGGTATGTCACTTTCTCGTAGTCTTGGGCTTGGTACTTGTCTGTATTGACTATTTTGGTCGATATGTGAGTATAATTAGGAGGCTTTCATTCGTTAGAGTCGTGCTTCAGTGTATATAGAAAACTCTATTATCCCTTGATCCCTGATTTTGAGCTTGATTCCCTTCATTTCATGATTACCTACATTACAACCCTATTTTAGCTTTGTTCGAGAAACCCAAGTTTGGCTTGGGGAGCATATTGGAGGGTGTTGTGGTATATAGTGGGTGTCTTATTGGAGCTTATTGGCATTGGTTGATATTTTGGGGTGATTTAGATGATTTCGCGCAATTGTCTATAGCATGAGGTATTGTCATCGTTTCTATATGTAAAAGTGCAAGGCCAAAAGTTGTATTATAGTTCAAATAAAAAAAAAAAAAAAAAAATCCAAAAATCCAAAAATAAGTTCTATATTCATAGTTTATTAGTTCCAATAATGCCTTAGCTTGATTGAGGGAAATTCATGGCTATTCTGGAAAATTATCCTATTGATTTGGAGAAAAACAATAATATTCAGGATAATTGCTTTTTCAAAGTAGGTTACATATTGGAAAGGAATCTCGGCTTGGAGGATAATCTGGAAAAATAAATCGGTATGTAACTGTTTAGACGGCCGAATTTATGATAGATTAGATTTAGTTTGTTAGTGAATATTTGTTAGTTTGTTAGGAGATAATTAATAGTAGCAATATTAGGATAAATATCTAAGATTTTCCAAATTTCCGTAGTTTGCTTATTTCCGTGATTTCCGTGTTAATGACACTCCTCTGTCGTTAGTAGGGTTTCCTCTGTTAGTAGTCGGTTTAGGATTTTCCAGATTTGAGTTAGGTTGGTTAGGATATTTTGATTTGTAATTAGATTTTTAGGATATATTAGGAAGATAATGTTAGTTAGGATATTTTTTGGATAAGATTCCTATCTTTTCATAAATATCTGAATTAGTAGATTACTAGCTGTATAAAATTAGGTTTCGGAAAACTCTTCAATAAAATTCAGTTATTCTGTTGTTAAAAAATTCTCTTTTTAATTCCAGAGAAAACCCTTGTGAGTTTTGCGTTTCTGGTTCCGGAAATTCACTTGATTTAGCTACTAGGCGGTTGTCTCTTTTTAGGGGCATCGTATCCACTTGGTGAGTTAAGATCCTTTGAGTTCTTTTTCAAATTGAAAGTTATTTTTATTGTCAAACCACTATCAACACACGTTTTTGTTCGCTTTCTTGGATTTATGAGGAATTCTTCCGTTTTAAATCACACATCATTAGCACTTGTATTTTTGTAACAAAGTGGTCGTACAATGTGGTTGTGGTTTCGGTGTAGTCGATTTTGGTTCTTTGAGTGGAAGTTTGCTGGAGTTGTCTTTAACCTTATTCATTTGGCTATTTGTGTTGACTGTTGAATTGCTCCCTTAAGCTAGACTTTAGCTCACATTTCCTAAAGTTATCCTACCCTAACTTAGCCCCAATTACAAGCTACTAAAAGTCACTCTCTTTTATAAACACGTGATCCACTTGAGTCTTGGAGATTAGTATATCTCTCTCTCTATTGGTCATTTGAGTGTCATGCATTTCGAGTCGACTTGGTAGGTTGAGTGCTATTTCAAACCCTTTCAGATCACACATGAGTGTTTGTTGGTCCTGAGATGGGAGGGTGCCTTTTAGGATTTTAGGCTACAAAACTTGATTTTCATGTGCACAATCTTATGCATATGTTGGGGTGGTGAGCGAATGGAGTTCATTTTAAACCCACCACACCAAAGAGAGAGCGCCACTAGTGAGAAAGTTCTTCCATTGATTCCTTTCCTTGGTTCTTGCATGGCTAATTGTGTTGTTGATGATAAGTTCTTGATGTTCTTTGGAAAAGCATTGAGTTACTTGGGCATCCTTGGTCGGGAATTGGTCATAAGTCTATGCGAATGTTGTTTTTGATGGGTGAGACGTTGTTTTGCTGAGAATCTAGCTGGAACTTGCTTGAGGACAACAAAGCAGTTTGGCTTGGGGAGTTTTGATGTAAATTGATTTATTGCATGGTTTTCCCCCTCATTCTCTTGTCATTTTAGATGATTTTTGCCTCCTAAAGGCCTTGTGCTACTAATATTGTGCCGTATAAGAGTTTGATTAGTTTCGGGATCTTTTTCAAACGCTTTGCGATCGATTTTGGGCTATTAGACAGTCACTACGGAGCTTTGAGAGGAGTAGCGTAGGAGCTCAGGAGTGGAGCTATGCACAATGCTCCACTCTTTTGCGTCATAAGTCAAGTTCTCTATGATCGGATTAGTGTGACTCAAAGTTTGCATTGGAACTAGCGACTTCAAGCAGCTTCGATTTGATAGGTCATTATGACCTAATTTGGACAACCGGAGCTCGAAGATATGGCCTTCGGAAGAGTAGACCCAGCGAGTCTGCCGCCGTTATAGACCATCAAACCGATCGGTTGACTTAAAACCGATCGGATTCAGGGTCGTTTGGCCGCGCAGCTTTGAATTATTCTCTTTTAGGCTGATTTATTGCAGGGATAGGATATCTTTTGAGAGGTCTGCATTTAATTGAGAAAACTAAGAGTATTAAGAGAGAAATCCTAATTTGAAAACGATACTTTTATTCTAATCATTAATTTGAAGGAGAGAAATAACCCCAATATACTTTTATTGTGAAGAACCCTCGATTTTGGCACTTTCAAAATAGAAATCATTCCATTCATTCATCAATTGCAATCATTCTTTGGAATTATTTCCTTCTTTAATTTGTTTCTCATTGCTTTTAATTATTTTATGCTTTGATTTTCTTGATTATTTTTAGATTCTTGATTTTTGCTTCAATTGTTCTAGGTTTTTATTTATTGCTTTTAATTATTCTTTACCTTTGATTTATGTTCTTCCCCAATCGCAATCTTCATGTTTAATTTAATTTGAGCGAGTAGGTCTATTTCTAGAGCGATTGGGGATCTATAGCAAGTATGATGATTTATTAATTGGTTTGATTCAATTCATGGGCTTGGCTTTTAATCAAATTCCTATTTAGGATGTTATTCCATTAATCAATTTCGTAGGCCCGGACTTAATTTCTTAATTGAATTAGTCACAAGTCTCTAGATCTAGCGACTTGAGACTTAGAACAAAGATCAAATCAATAGGTAGAACTGACTTACCTAGGTCGAGAGATACGGTTAGGAGTTAGTTCTATAGTTCAATTGATTCGAGAGAGCTTTGATCCTGTCTTGATCTTATGCCATGTTATGAATTGTGATCCAATTTGCTGTCAATTACGCATAGTGAACCATAGAGATCTAGATTCTTTAATTATATAGTTTAATTTCTTCTATTAATCATTGTCATTTAGTCCTAGTTAATCATAATCACAAACCAACATTTCTTCTCTTTGTTTTTAGATGCTTTATTCAATTTCAGTAGTAGTAGTTGTTTCCTTGTGATACGACTCCTGTTACCACTACTGCAGGTTAGTCTTAATAGGTATTTTTGCATAGTAACGCGACAAGCCTGTCAGGAATTACAATAGGCTTTCTTTATTTTTTATAGATTATCTGATAAGGGTATCATTGGCTATTCTCGATCGGAATAATTACCCTATTGATCTGAAAATTAACAATAAATATTAGAGATAATTATTTTTGAGTGGTCACGTTTAATCTGTTCCTTGAGTCAGTATAGGGTTAGTTTTAATTAGATATATTAGGATATTTTAGGGATATAATTAGTAAGGATAATTTCTGGATAAAGATATATATTTCCATAAAATATCTTAGTTTAGTTATTAGAATATTATTACTTCAATTATAAAAATAGTGGCCCGAAATCCCCTTAAATAAAATGTCAGTTTAATTTCATGTCAAAAAATTCCTCTTTGTTAATTCAGGACAGCAAAACCTTGTGGAATTTAATTTGGTTTGTCTGCGTAGTATTACTTGATTCAAATTTACAATGACTGTGCGTCCTCTTTTGGGAGTTGAGATCCTTTGGAATTCCCTGCGTGTGTCCGAGGGAGGTTTTAAGGTTATTTTCTGTTTTTTAATCAGGCAAATCGTCCACTATTCTCTCTTTCCATTCGTTCTTCTAATTTCAATGTTTTTACATTATAGAATTAATATAGAAGAATTACTTGTTCTTAAATTCAACAAATACAATTGGTAATCAAGCCATCGATTCTTTTGGGAAATACGAATACTCTAAGTTGTTTTTCTTCTAGATTTTTTTTATTATTATTGCACACAGTTTGAAGGAGTCACATTCATTATGAAACAAGAAATCAAGGAGCTATCTAAGGTCGTTGCTAAATTAACTACTTTCGTGAAAGTCTAAGCTGGTCGTGTGGATGCACTCGTCGGCTTGTCCAAGAAACCTAAGGATTTTTTTGACACAAATTTCAAACCACGCACTCCAACATATTTTGACGGGGAAAGAACTTCGCACCGAACTTCAGAAAGCGAGGAGAGCCCCAAATCCACCCCACGGAAACAATTAGATGACATTCAATGRGTGAAGCTCAACGACCTACCTGACTTTGATGGCACTTTCGAACCGGATCAAGTTCATGACTGGGCATGGCAAGTTGATCGTTACTTTAAATTTAAGGGTTATGATGATCATGCATGTTTTAAGGTTGAAATTCTGAAATTAACTAAGCATGCTTCTTTATGGTACGAAAAGTTGAAAGCTCAAAGAAAACGACAAGATAAACTTAAGCTAGGATCGTGGACTAAACTGAAAAAACAAATCTTGTCAAAATATGTGCCAAAAGATTTTGAATATGATAACTATGTGAAGTTGACATCTCTCCTTCAAGGTTTTATGTCTGTGCGTGAATATTTGCGTGAATTTGAAAGGTTATAATTGATATGTGATATTGAGGAAAAGGAAAGACAAACAATGGCACGATTTCAACATGGACTCAATAGGTATATTTCTTCACAATTGGATCTAGCTTATTTTGTTGATTTCCAAGATATGTGTCACAAGGCAATAAAGATTGAGAAATACAACAAAGAACGATGTCGTATCTTTCGAATTCCACAAGTTGCACCTACTACATCGACTCCTCAATCAAACGGTCTTGCAACTCCGAACCTTCGCAAAGGGAATTCGCAATCTTCTACAAAGAGTGGCGCGACTACACAACGACCCCCTAATGATAACAGGAGATGTTTCAGTTGCAAAAGTAGAGACCATGTGCATCGTGATTGCCCACAAAAACACAACTTGGCAATGGAGGACTATGAGGATGACATCTTTGAAGATCAAGAAGATAGTGATTCCCAAGAGATGTTTTCCAACGATGATAGTGAGATGCTTGTTATTCGTCGCATGTTACATTCAGATATTGGAGATGACATGGAGCAACGTGAGAAGCTGTTTCGCACTATTGCATGAGTCCAAACCAAGGGATGTAATGTCATCGTAGATGGTGGATCTTGTACGAACGTGGCATCACAGATCATGGTGAAAAAACTCAATCTTGAAACAAGGGAGCATCCTAAACCATACAATTTGAGTWGGGTTGACGATTCCACTAGAATTAAGGTTCAAAAACAAGCCTTAGTAAATTTCTCTATTGGACCATATCAAGATGAAATATGGTGTGATAGTTTGCCCATGAATGCTTGTCACCTTCTTCTTGGCCGACCTTAGCAATTTGATCGCAAAGTGGTACATGATGGAGTGGCCAACACATACACTGTTTCCAAGAACGGCAAGAAATTCGCGCTACATCCCACAGCTTGGAAACCACGGCCAACTAAGGAACTTCCAGTTGACAATGGTATCTTAATCCTTAACCCTAAGGAGATGGCGATTGAAATTGATCAAGAGAAAGGGGGATATGTTCTTTATTTCAAATATAATMCACTCGCCAATACCAAGGTAACACATAATGCCGATTTAAATGCTTTTTTGCGTGAATTTACTAATGTGTTTCCTAGTGAGTTGCCCGAGGGTTTACCTCCTTTGAGGGGAATCGAACATGCTATTGATTTAATTCCAGGTGCACCAATACCAAACAAGCCATCCTTTCGAAGCAATCCTCAAAAAAGTCAAG
>SNQN01000695.1:22637-46143 GCA_008642245.1 Bassia scoparia
TGTTCTCCTGTACTGTTCCATTACCCCAAACAGTTCACCTGTTCTGGGCAACTTAGTTCACTTCACCTGCTCATGCTTCATTATGATACAAATAGAATCAACAAAATTATGTGCACTATATACATCCAAGAGTACTAATCTAGCCAATCATTGAGGGAAAACAAAAAGAAGCCTTTCTACCTAAGTCTAACTAAACCTAACAAGACTCTTAACCTACAAAAAGACTCTCTACACAATGMTTTAGTGAAGATGTCAGCAAGCTGATCTTGCACCAAACAATGGAACTCAACAGTGCGAATTCTTGGTGCCTAGTATTATTTTTCTTGGATACATTGTTTCTTGTGAGGGCATCCATGTCGATCCAACAAGGTTGAAACTATTTCTAATTGGATCGCACCTACTAACTTGCATCAGGTTCAAAGTTTTCATGGCTTGGCTTGTTTTTATAGGCGATTTATTCATAATTTCTCTACAATTATGGAACCTATTACTAATTTGACCAAGAAAGGTGTGTCGTTTGAATGGACTCAGAAGGCGCAACATGCTTTTGAAGATATAAAGAGTAGGTTGTGTTATGCCCCTATCCTTCCTTTACCAGACTTTGAGAAGCTTTTTGAAGTCGAATGTGACGCAAGTGGTGTGGGTATTTGGAGGTGTTTTGATTCAAGAAAAGCGTCCAATTGCGTTCTCTAATGAAAATTGGAATGGCGCAAAGCTGAAATATTCAAATTATGATCGTGAATTCTATGCAACCGTTCGTGCCCTTGATCGTTGGTCTCATTATCTATGACCAAAACCATTCGTCCTACACTCTAACCATGAAGCTTTAAATTTCATCAATGGACAACAAAAACTCAATTATCGACATGCGAAGTGGGTTTAATTTCTGCAATCTTTTACTTTCCATGCACAGTACAAAGAAGGTAAAACAAATATTGTGGKGGATGCAATTTGAAGAAAGACATACTTATTGACAATGGTGGAAACAAAGGTCCTTGGGTTCGAACACATTAAGGATTACTACAAAGATGATGCTTTGTTTTCCAAGATTCTCGTTAGTCCAAGTGGTGAGTACACAACTCTTGAAGGCTTTCTTTTCAAAGGAAACAAACTCTATATTACAACTTGTAGAGTTTAGTAACTTATCATTCGAGAAGCACATGYAGGRGGCCTTGCTGGTCACTTTGGAGTTCACAAGACCATGGATATTCTTCAAGAACACTTCTACTGGCCAAAGATGTTGAAAGATGTCCAAACCATAGTGGTGCAATGCAACATATGTCAAACATCCAAGAAATCGTTTCACAAAGGTTTGTACACTCCTCTTCCTGTTCCTTCGACTCCTTGGGAAGGTGTTAGTATGGATTTTATTGTTGCCTTGCCTCACACACAACGAGGAAAAGATGCAATCATGGTAGTGCACTACTACAAAATGAGTGGTTTTTAGACACTATATGCTCAACACAAGTACTAAGTGTTGAGAATAATTTAACCTTCCGTGTTATTTTGACACAATTCTCAACACTTTTAAGTGTTGAGATATTCATCACAAAAAAGTGTTGACAGTACAAATGCTAATTCTTAACACATGATATACGCATGACTCCCATTTAAACCGCACATCAAAAAAATTAATCAACGTCATCCGCGTTCGTCATTCAGAGCAACTCCGTAAAGTCCATACGCTAACGTAACACTTACCCCCAACCTTTTCCTAAGATCAGATATAAACCCAAAATTCCTCGAAAAACGCTCCACTTTTCATATCTCTTTCGTTCCTCCCTTCCAATTACCCTAAACGTCAAGAATCAAGCAACTCAATGACAATCACCCAACTAACCCTATTTCATTCATTATACCTCCATTTTTGTCACACCATTTTGTTCCGAGTTAGGTGGCACAAATTGGGGTATTTCGTTTCTTTGTTCCGAATCGCAATTTTCTGGCGCTACACAAATCCTTTTGGATTTCGATTTGGTGTTTCGAGTTAGGACTCTGCACCAAGCGTGCAGTTTACAAACTATCTTTCTTACTTTCTTGTTCGATTCTTGTTGAAATTCGACTCATTTTTTTTGTTGGCTTGTGAGTTATTAGCCCGAAATTGTTTCAATTTTTTTAGCGCGCGGGCATTAATTTGTGCGACTGACACAAATTGGCCAGAGCTTTATTTTTTTTTGGAATTTGCACGTGCTTTGGTTAGTTTATTTTCAACCTGTTTTATTTTCTTCTTGTTTATTGTTTGTTCATCCATATTGTTTAGCTCCCCATTTTCGTGAATGGGTGATGTACGGCCGACTACAAGTTCTTTGTTTTTGTGATTCAGCGGTGACAGAATGGAAGGTATCCCATAAAAGACTTGGTGTTTCTTCGTTTCGACAGCACGCGGAACTGAAGGTAATCTTTAGTTTATTTGCTGTTTATTCCTGCCTCATCTTAATATGCATGTAAAGAACCTTGGTTGTGCTGGTGTTTTTATTTCTAGCATTTGTTTACTTCTGCTCTTGTTGTTAATGTTCTTGATTTTGTCTATTGTCGTTTGTTCTACTGTATGTCTATTTTAGGATTTTTTCTATTTTAGTATTTATTTGGTCTTGATATGACCTAGTGAGATGTCACTTTGTTTTGCTTTGTTTAGCTTTCTGGAAATCATGATATCTGGGTAGGTCGTTGACAATTCATGGTATCAATCTTATCAGGTCTATGGTTCGGCAACTGTGTGAGTGAGTTCGTGTGTGCTATCCTCTCTATTGCATGGTTATCTACCTTTTTCTTTGTGTGTCAGTCTTGTTTTAAGGTGGGTTTGGCTTGTTTAGTATGTCTCTCGACGTGTAGAGGTTTATATGTTGATTCTAGGATATTAGCTCTATAACAGCAAACTGCATGAATGAGGTTCGAGGATCGAGAATATCAATAATTAACTTTTACCAAGCATCAGAATTCATATTAAGCACTATTTACGCCACCTATTTACTTCTTAGTGTAGCATTAATTGATACCTGACTATTATATATAACTGATACAGAGATCGATAACATGTTATCATATACTTCAATGAAGGCCGCATTTGAATTTTCTCATTTACTCTCAGTTAAAAATATTGACGAAGAGGGAATGTGGCTAGCTATATGTTCTCTTTCTCTCTGTATGGGTCTGTATAGCGTGTTAGGATTAGAAGTTAACATTTTGCAGCTATATATCGATCCGATTGGTTCAAGATTCTTGTTGTTCTTGTTTCTCATGGTTTTTATGTTTAGGTCGCTGATAAATTTCTATATATTGAGCCCATGATTATGACGATGTTGTTTGTCGTTTGCTAGATGCTTTAGTTTATGGCAAAGGATACATTCCATCTCCTGTGTATGTTAATTTAAATCACTGTTGTTACATTAATTTATTGCCTTCACGCACAGTATCAGATCTTGAATCAGGTTTAATTGCGATTCCTAACTTGTATTCATATGTAGGTTGCTTATAATAGTAGTTATATGCCATCAGCTGAACATTTGCTCGTTGATTTGCATCGGATTTCTCTATAATCAATTAGTTCCTTGTCACTAAGCTATTTATTTATGTGATTTTGCTAGTGCCATTCTTTATTGGCACTCGGCCTGCCTTAATACACATGCTTCTTTTATTAATCGTCTCAATTAGAGATTTGTTTTTTATACCTTCGTATCATTTCGCCTCTTTAGATCGGGTATAGAGTCTGATTATAGCGTTCTTTTAGAAAGACCTTAAAGCCAAATTTGAAGTATAGATTTTTTAAAGTCATGATAGGTGGTTCTTTCCTGATTATTCTGATGTTATATAGCGATCTTCAGATATATAGAAATTGTGATCATGTTGATTCTCATTCCAACATTAAATAGTCTTAAAGGTGACCTGTGTCTCCGAGGCAACTATCAAGCTTGCTAATGAGAGGGACGTCAACATGACTCACTCATATGATAATGTGACAGCAATGGTGGATCATACAAATTTCTACAGAAGGCGATACTTTCCTCTTGTTATTTTATGTTGATATTTTTACTGATTCTCCCGTGACTATTTCATAGAGCACTAAGTGTAGTTTGGGCTATTTTTGCTCTCTTCGGAATCTGACTATTCTTGCATGTTTTGTTGCACATCTGCTTGATGTTCCAGTTATTGGATCGTGGATGATCTATGCTTTTTTAGAGGTATTTATGGAAGTTGAATTGGGGGTGCAATAACATATCATGCTGAACAGTTTGGTTTACAGGTTTGTATTCTGCCTTGTTTAATTATGATACAACTACATTGTTGAGCTTGTAACATGAAATACAGCCATTTTCATGACCTTGTCTTTCAGCATGTTTTTTAATTGATAAGATTCTGACATATGTATAATTTATTTGTCTCTATTGTTCAAACATTTAACGTGTGAGTTTTTTACATTAAWTTTTTTTCAATATTGTTTGGGTGTTGCAATTTCAGGATACAAGAAAGGGTGTCCTGTTCATTGATTTTTTTCCCCTAGTTCTTCAATTGCAGCTTAAACGGTTTGAGTATGATTTTATGCGTGATACCATGGTGAAGGTTTGTTGTTACACTTCCTTTACTGCATTATTTGATATCATATTTTGACATGCTTCCACTGCTATTCTTATTGCTTATTCAGCTTGGCATCTGCTTGAAGATTTTGGTCTCCATTTTTTTTGTTAGTGTGTGAGGTTATTGCTAAATGTTAATATATTGATCATTATTCGTCTGATGTTATGTCATACATACATGTAAGAGGCACCTTTCTCCATTCTATTTTGATGTGATTGGACCCAGAATATASTTATGTAGATGTACCAACATTCTTTTAGATAAACCTTGTGTCATGTGGCTTGGACATGAATAAAGTTGAGAAAAAATTACAATAATTTTTTTTACATCTTAGAAGCTTTTACTCATATTCTAAAAGCAATTACTGTATTCATGTCAATGTTGGATAGATTGATGTTACGTTGACATGAATACAGTAATTGCTTCTATGTTAATTCTTGTCAAAAATTCCTCTATGTTAATTCAGAGAAAACCTTGTGAATTTAATTTGGTGTGTCCGATTAGTTTACTTGATCAACTACATTGACGGTGTGTCCTCTTTGGGAGTTGAGATCCTTTGGAATTCCCTGGTGTGTACGAGAGTTTTAAAGTTATTTTCTATTTTTAATCATCACTCGTCCACTATTCTCTCTTTCCACTCGTTTCTTTCAATGTTTTTCTTGGATTTGAGAATTACTTGTTCTTAAATCCACACCCGTTTGCCTCAATGCTATTGGCTTCTAGTATCTTCCACAAGCTTAGTTGTAATATATCAAGCTTGTTTTCATCAAACGTGATTCATTTGAATGCAATAAACATCAAAAGAATGCAATTCTGTTTGTTTGTCTCTATTAGCTTGGTTTGAATACAATAGGATTTTCCTTGTTTTTTTTGGCTCTGCTCCAATGTAATTGGCTTCCAATTTCTTCAATTAGTATAGTCATAATGTCACAAGCTTGTTTGCATCAAGTTTCCTTTATTTCAATGCAATAAACCTCAACTGGAAGCAATTCTATTTTTTTGTTTCTATTATCTTCGTGTGAAAACAGTGGGCTCTTCTTTGATTSTTTTGTGTTTACCTCAATACAATTGGCTTCCAATATCTTCCACTAGCTTACTTATAATGTCACAAGCTTATTTGTATSGAGTGTGCTTCATTTCAATGCAATAAACCTCAAAATAACGCACTTCTATTTGTTTGTTTCTATTAGCTTTATTTGAATGCAATAGCCTTTGTCTTTTTAAAGCTTTAAAATAAAAGCGTTTTTACAAAAGCGCTTTAATTAATATGATTTTAAAACGTTTCTGTAAAAAAACGCTATAATTTCACTATTATTTAAAACGCTTTTTAAATAAATGTTTTTATTAGGTGAAAAAGACCAACGTTTCACAAAATGTTTGAATTTGGTGCTTTCAATAGAATTTTAAATTGAAAAAACAAATAAATTTTTTTTAAACTTTTTATTTTTATTTATTCCCTCTCATTCCTTATCAGTTATTCCTCACTTCTCATTCACTCGGTCTCGACGCAGGCACGAGCATACACTTTCTCAACATCTTTCTCCTCAAAAAACTTCTCTCATTCGAATCACTCAAATCAACTCATTTCATCAAAATCATACCAAAATCATCGAAATCTGTTCTAAATCAAATCATAGAATCGAAAATTAACCTCAAAACAACAAACTTTCTGAATTTTTCAAGAACTCAACTTGGGGGTTTTGGTTTACATGTTATTGTTTTGATTTGATGCTTCACATAATTTCTTGGTGTTCAATAGGATTTCTAACAACTTTTGCACATTAGAGCCTTGATGTCGAATTGGGTATTTCATTTTCTCTCACAACGCACATCAAGCATTCAAGCAAATACAATAAACTTAACAATTCGTCGAAGTTAAGCAGCATCAAGTGTAATCTAGGTAATTTTGTCGCAAATCTAAATTTCCATTTGGGTTGTTATATGATTTTTGTTTAAAAATTAAACTAATATCTAATTATCGTTTTACGAAGCCAGTTAAACGAATTCTTATGCAATTTTTAAATCGAATTCGATGCATATGGCAGGTAATGGGCAGTGAAAGTGGCAGATGCAAAGGGCAGAGCAATAGGTGCTGTGCAGAGCCATGAGGCAGGACAGTAGCTATGCAGGAGTGCAGAGGCACACACGGTTATTCAAGCTTTTCACCATTGTAAGGTTTGTAACTTCCTTAATAACTTGATTATGGTGTTTACTGATTTACATGGTAATCGAAATAGAAATGATGAAAATTGAATGGGAATGAATGATGAAACTAGTGAATTTATTGGTTTTTAATAATTTTTGATCTGGGCGATTCAACTTTGTTCGTATGCTATGGCTTATTTGTATTATTTGTGAAGTTGGGATTTTAGTTTAATGGCTAATGAATTGGTCAAAGCTGTTTATATCTCTTCAGATCAAAGGAACAAAGAAAGTATGTTTTAACTTTGCATGTCTACTGTGTTTTCAACAATTTATTATCCTGCATAATGCTTCTTTTCTATCCAAACAAACACTAACATATTTGTTTTTATTTGTGACATTTAAGATATGAAATTGGTGATTATACTGTTCTTAACTAGGAGTATATAGGATGTATTTGATACTTGATTATTCAATAATGCTTATCATAATTAATTCTTTTGTGGTATAGAACATGATTAGCACTTGGTATATATGCTGAATCGTAGCTTATAACTCTGTTGCTCTCTTGTTTATTCTTACCCCCGTCATCTTCTTCCTCAACTCTGTTTTCTATCATTGCGGCGCCTTTGTGTTATTCGGATAGTCTTTACTTCTTAGCTAGTATGTGACATCACTTGTGACTCAATATCTATCATGCTTTCGGGAGTAATACGACTTATTAAGAGAAAACTATAAGTTAATTGCATCATGTACATACTGCTTCAATTGATTATGTCTCGTAATATTATATTGAGTCAGAATGCTCTTAACGTAACAAATGTTCTGTCGACCTTGTTTTCCTTTTGTTCAATTCACAGTTAAATTTTGAGCTTCATTTGCGTAGAAGCTTGAAAATCTGATCCGCACTTATTTTTGTTGCCTTTGTGAATCTATTAATATTTGAGGCCTGAAGAAAATGACTCTTTCTTATTTCGGGAGGCTAACTTTGATGGTGAAAGGTTGTAACAGAAAAGATTTAATTCTTTGCAAGTGTATATATGATTTGCATTTTGCCTTTGTTCTTTCTTTTTCTAGTTGTTTACTTTTTTTGTGATGTTTGGACACCTTGTTCCGTCATTCCTATTTCCATGTCTCTTATTAATTAATGAAAAATGAGTATTATGTATATTCAATTTAATATATGCAAAGATCAATGGCGTAATCAAAGTACATTGTAAGCAGAAGTCTGTAACTGTTGGCTTTTTTCATCTCAATATATTCATAGTGCGAGTCCACTACTTGTGGAGCTGTTAAATGACTATATACAATGTTTACACTTTATAGTTCCAGTTTTAAAGAGAAGCTAAAAGATTTAGGGATCATTAACATAATCAGCTTGTTATATGATTTATGCAGTTTCATTAGCTTTTTTATACCTTTTCTTGTATTTTATTTTCTTTGCTTTTGATGAATTTGATTGACTTAATAATCATATATTCTCTATGTATGTGTTAATATCTAATGTATGTGTAACAATATATCAATTAACGTTAACTGACATGCGATCAGAAATGCTTCTTTAGACAGAAACAACTAAGCAAGTTTGTATCTTGTCCTCCCTTTTATCTTATTGAATATCATGTTATATTTGATATGCATATGATTATTTAGATTAAATAGAGTTGATTGTTTCTCAGGGATCAACTCATGTTACCTCATTTGTTGTTATATTGATTCGTACTTTTTAGTCGCTAACAGATATTTAGGTATTCTTCCTCGTTATCGGTAATATTTTGTTGCAACTCTAACTATTATTTGTGAGAGATAAAATATTCAAATGTTGCGAGAATTGCGATAAGGAGGGAGTACATGAAGATGTATGTAATTCACTTGGTATATATAATTACTAGTCAATTTATTTTTGGTCGCATCTTATGAATATTTTTCTTGCAGTATATTTTTTATTTCTATGTTCCAAGTTATGGGCAATGGGAAACTGATGAAGTGAGAGTTGAATTGGGCGTCAGATTTTTCTCCTTGTTTGATCTTGGATGATTATTGTAGTTAGGCTTTTTTTTTTCTATGTTCTAAAATTGTTGGTTTTATAAATTTTGTCTAGGTTTTTTTGTACCGATTGAATTTTATCCAAAAATTTGAATTCTATGTATCGATTTCTGGTAATATTAATGAAGTAAATACTTTTTCTTAGTAGATTGTCAATTGCAGATTCAATCTTATTATAATTATAGGTTTTTATACAAAAAAATAAAAAACCCGCCAAAATGTATTTTTTTTTAAATTTCAAATTACCAATTTAAAGCGCTTAAGAAGAAAATGCTTTAAAATACTTGAAATAACCGCCAAAATTTTGGCGCCAAAGTATACTATTTACAACGCTTATTAGAAGCGCTTTTAATCTATTAAAAGCGATATATTTAATGAAAGTGCTTATGGGAAGCGCTTTGAATCCAGCACCCCCATATAAAAGAGCCTATATWAACACTTTTAATAAGAATTTTCAACGCTTTAAAAAGCTCGTTTTGGCGTAGTGTTGTTTGCCAAATTTTCCAATGTGAGTCTTGGTTGGTACGAGTTGTGTTTTTTTTAGGCAACATATTTCTAAGGAGGGTGTTTCTATGGATCCTGTAAAGGTTATGGAATTAGTGAGTGACACCTGTCTAAGATTGTGACCGATGTTTGATGTTTGAAGTTTTTAGGAGTTTAGCTGAGTACTTTKGGAGGTTCGAGAAGCATTTTTGAAAACTTGCGGGACCTATGACCCATTTGTTGAAAAATGACACCAGATTTAAGTAGGATGAGAAGTGTAAGTTAGCTTTTTAAACCCTTAAAGAGCGGCTGACAATCGCATCAGTGCTAGCATTACCCGGTGAAACTGAAGGATTTGAGGAGTATAATGATGCATAAAATCACAACTTAGGTTGTGTTCTATAGTGGAATAGGAGAGTAATAGGAGAGTTGAGTGCTATGCCAATTGAGCCATCCATACTTGATGTAATTAGGGAACAACAATTTATTGCRGAATTTTTGCAGAGGATTAAGGAACAAGTAAGTAATTGTGCTAAAAGTGGAATTAAAATTAATGAGGATGGAAGTCTAATATTTAAAGGCAGATGATGTGTTCATAAAATTGTGGTGAGTTGAGACAAAAGACCCTGTAGGGGATAAATTGTACAAAGACATAAAGGAGTTATAGTAGTGGTCGCACATGAAAAGAGAGTTAGCTGTGTGCGTTTCCAAAAGGTTAAACTGCAGGAGACAAACTGCAGGAGTTACGAGGACGTAACTCTTTTCTTTTAAGGGGGTAGAATGCGATATAATTTTACGCTTTTGCCTTGTTTTTTTAAACAATGAATAATAGCTGCGTTTTGGACTAGACTAGGTTCATAATGAGACTAACTATTCAGCGACATAGTACGTATTCCTTCAAATGGAAACACAAATCACTCTGATAAGCTACAATGTAAGAGAATATCCAAAGCACCATTGTCACATTAATTCGTGAATCTAAATCGTTTTATATAAACAGCATATTGATTAAGATTACAGGGTGAATACAGACCTTGTGATTCGTCTAGCATGCTTCGTCAGACATACATCTATCACTTTAGCTCACATTATATTACTCAAATTCAATCAATATTCGAGAGTCATGCCTGCGGTAGTGTTGCAGATCATACTCAAGGATTACAAGAACACCGAGCGGCTTATGTAACAAGTGACATACACTAGATTAGGCAATGTTGTAAGCTTCAGTATTCATCCACAATACAACTGGCATCTAACGAAAGAATCTGGAGCGCCCTTGTAACACGCGCTAAATTTGCAGTCTCACGTTATTTCGTTTCGTGATTAAAGACGATGGCACAATCTCTAATCTTAGTGTGAACATTGATATGAATTTTTTAAGCATAATTCACGGTAGGACAATATTTGTGCAATTGTTAGAGACGATTACATCTGCATTTAGATAGAGGTTAGCGCATACTTAAAGAATGATGCTCATACATGCTTCTAACATTTAATGGACATGCAGTCAAATTTGCACCTTTGTATTATAACAATTTGGACTGGTATCATCTCAGCCCACATAGTCTCTTACTGCAAGCCTCTTGACTGAAATAGAGATGCAGCACCTACATTCTAGCGCACTACGTGTCTCATCTTGGTATGTCAATTTGAATGTATTTTAGTGAAGGTAGGCAACTCAATATCTAGCGTATACGTCGCTAAATATTCTAATAGGTTGCTCTACTCTCATATCGACTTGAGGACCTATATTCAAGCTCGAATCATGCACGTGACTGCTTTTACTGTTACAATGAACCGAGTACATTTCCATGTCTGGAAGCTTGACACCGAAGCAAGCCACCAATGCACTGTCCACGGCTCCATTGCTCTTCAATCTTAATTGATAGCGAACTCTGGTACCCACAGAATAGTTATGCACTGACATGATTACTGAAGTAATGTAGCCTCGAAGCACGAGGTTTGAGCGTCACTTGTTCGCTGATTTAGGCCTCCAAAGGTATGGACTCTAATACTCTTAGCCTCTGCACTTCAAGCCCTTGAACTTACTCTGTAAGGATGCTTACAGAGTGTTTTATATCATGAAACCAACTAGAGATGCGACAGTAGCCATAGGGTACGATTAGTGTTTGAAGAGTACAAACACTATCAACCACTCAATAATAACATCAACTGTCATCTTTAAATATAAAGTAGCTCTAATTATGCGCGCTAAGATTCTCACTCGGTATAGAAGCGCAATCCACTCGAATCATGTCAATTCTGTTGCGAGAATAAAGACTCCATCGGAGTAAGATTTCACACGTACTTGAACATAAGGATGAACATAAGCGTCATATGAAGTGGCAAATTCTGACCATTTGGCGATGGGTACCTAATACATTTGGGATGCAAAAAGATACACATATAAGAATTTGTAAGACTGAGTCATGAGAGTCTAAGTAGTTGTTAATGGATTTAAGTAACTTAGTATAGAGGATAATTCTTGGTGTTGTGCCGGTCATGTTTCAGATAACTGGATGCACAACGTATCTTCGTTCCTACTTGGACGTGCTCCTCCTTTTTTGCGTCGAGTTTGTCTAAGATTCAAGTCTTTTTGTGATGCGGAAAATTTATTCTATTTTGGTTCTGTGTACGAGGGTTGTTCGAGGTAATTTTCTTTTTGATTATTTTATTTATATACATAGTCATCACTCGTCCACGTTTCTCTCTTTCACTCGTTTCAAATGTTTTCTTGGATTTGAGAATTACTTTGTTCTAATCACACACCCCGTTTGCGCTCAAGCTAACTTACCATGTTTAGGCTTCTAGTAAGCATTCCAAAAATTCACATTATGTTTGCTTAATTATCAGGATTTGTATTTTATGTCTATCAATTCAATGGTAACCTCATTTTGGGACACATCGCAAATAATATTAACATGGCTAAATCGACATAAGCTTTCGGAATTCGTTTCGCGGCTACTATGCATCACACATCTCTAATTATGCGCCTTTGTATTGAAACAATAGATATATTATAACATCATAATGCTAAATTCTATTTTTGAGACTTCTGTCTCCCACATGATAGTAATTCGGCTTCTCAATTGACTTCTAAATCGTATGTTATTAGGACAGACCAAATTCATACAAGGTGCAGCAGCAAAAATCATGCAATTCTTGTTATATGATGCTTAATGTATGACCTACATAATATAATTGTATCAATGTAAATAACCTCTCTCAATGTAGAGAGAACGCAATAATAAGAATAATAAAGAATTCAATGATGCTATCCTCTTAATACTATCTCAGTGTGAACATAGTGGCTCTTCATTTGATTCTTTTGCGGTAATATACTCAAGGAACAATTTGGGCTATCAAGTATCTCTCCACTAGCTTACTATAATGTCACAAGCTTTAATTGTAATACGAATGTTGTACCTAGCTAAAATATTCTAAATCTAGACAATAACACAGACATAAAACCCTGTACAGAGCCACAGTCCCAATATAAACGCACAAATCAGCAGCACCTTAGACGCGGAACAGTTGTAGCTATGGTATATCTAAACTTGGACAGTATATTATGCATTGCAACATCGTCATACAGATACGCCTGTAGATACTGTCTTGATAGTCGCTGTCAAATATTAAGATAGACGGTAGAGTACTTTTAAAAAGCGGTACATTAATATGATTTAAACGTTTCAAGAGAATGCAGTCAGCCGAAATGCGTAGCAGTATGCTTCAATATTAACTATGAACGGTACATGCTAGTGTTACAAGATAGACATTATATCATATGTCAAGGTGATCAAAGACAACTCTATCAATATACAAAAAGCTCTTGACATCTTGGCCTCGCTTTGATGCAATATAGATCATTAATATATTTCGATATAAATACATACATAACTCATACAAGTCCATCATTAATTCTAAATGTCACTGTGATCTTCTCTACTCTTTATTTATAATTCAACCTGAGCCCACCACATCCAATACTCGTCTATATCAAATTCAAATAACTAAGCACATTGTTACATATTCGTATCAAATAATTCAACATACACATGGAGTCGAACGCAGCGTTAGTCTGAGCTATAGTACAATAATAGCGTAATCACAATTATAATAACACTCACTCATATCTCATAGACACCTCAATACACATCTCATATTCTTCAGCGTACTAATAATCGAATATATACCTCACAATCATCAAGACCTCAAATGATCATTCAATGAAGCCCTCACTACCCCCAATAATAACCTCTCGCGACTTATCGGACCTCTTGTATCTCTAGGCCTTCACCTATCTTCAGATATAGGTACTACCTAGTTTACATATCTCATTCGGAGAGACATCCACGTTAGACTATACCCCTTCCGACCTCAACCTATGCTGTAATTATTTGAACCACTATCACTAATGACTTTAGCTTAGGTTAAAACACTTTGACATAGATTGGTGTCTGTCGATTCTATCGAGGACTTGTTTTCTCACACGAATCAGTTGGTCTTGATTTGATGCTTCAATAACGAACTTAATCCATCTTGTGGTCTTTATATCTATACATTACATAGTAAAAGAGATTCATTGATAAAAATCATTTGCGATTATCCGTCGACATTCTTGAGATGAATGAGCCTAAGTATTCATATCGTCCGTAAGAACATACAGGTGTCACAATGCATACAATTAATTATGTTTCAATCTGAACAACTTCTCATGTCACAATCTCAGCCGATATTACAGCCCAAATACAATAATCAAACTAACATTGTAGGCTGAAGTTAAGAACCAGCATCCGTCATCAAGTGTCCAATATGTCACGATATGTCGCGACTAGCAGAGTTCTATAATCAAGCTGTTTTTGCATCTCGCTCGAATCATACTTTTAAAAGTGAATCTCATTCTCCATACTGTGAATGGTGTTTATTGTCTTTGGTTTATTGTTGCAGTTGATCACCTACTGTGATCTTGTATGGTAGATATCTTTGATAGATACTCTTCTCTACACACTGTATATTTAGAATTATAAACGATCAAACAGAGAACAGAACATGAATATCACACACAAAATATATCCTCATAGCTTTAGACTGAAGTATGCATAATAAAATATGCATACATCGGAATGTCGTACTCATTATATCTAGAGCAAAACTAAGTTCCGCAAGATCGTAATTAGTAGAGAAAGATAGAAACACGAACATGTAGAAGATGCACAACAAGAAACCCATAAAGAGTGACAGTCAGCAATATTGGTGTCTACTATGTGGAAAGACACGCAGAACAAGCGGCAGGGCAGACCTAGCCTACTGACAAGCGCAGGTTAGCCATGCAGGCCAACAAACACAACGGTATCAAAAATGTCCCATTTTTGATCACACCATTTGCAGATAGCGTCCTGCTGCACAGGTCCCTTAATATAATCCGCTTGACTTCCAATGGTAGCTTTTCTTGATATACATGGTAATACGAAGTTGAAGAAAAGATGAAAACAGAAAGATAAAAGACTATAGAAGTAATCAAGTATATCGACATGTCAGGATGAATGGAATACACAACATAGAAGAAGTAGATCATATCGAATGGATCATTGCATTATAGATTGATGATGCTTTTAGAGTGTATACCTGGGCAGGATGACTCTGCTAAATAATCGTATGCAGATCATGAACACTATATATAATCTTCCTTATATTACGTCTTCATAACTATATCATTCAATCAATTGAGTATTGAAGTATCGATGATTAATTCTTAGCTGATAGTAACCATGAGAGATACAGAAAATGGGATCACAACTCATCGCATGCCAAGAGAACGCTATCTTTCAATATCCAAAATTTACTAAGAATATAACACCTCAGAGACTAAAAGAAAGTGTCGTGTGTCTCTTAACGTTTGCGCTTTGTCAGGACGACCAATTGTAGGCTTCACACTATTTCTGATTATATGCCTGTAGGTCTCTTGTTGACTAAATTAGAAAGTCTTATGTACTTATTACAAGTGCAGACTACTAACTTCTACTAATCGAAAAAATGACACATGTCACTACATACATTTGCACATCGCACATTTATATCAGGGATACTATATAGGAACCATAAAACTAGTAAGGACATCTCAAGTATGAAATGATAAAGTTTGTATAACGAAATTTTTACTGTAGTAGTACTAAAGATGAGTCAAATGATCAATCATTGATATAAACTTATGAATTAGAACTATATTCGATAAATGCAGACAATGCTAAGCATTCTGACAGCCTAGAGATATGAATTAAACATCTCAATTTGGAATGCCTAATCCTTAAGACCATTGCAATATAAGCACTTTCGAGTATATACTGATCCAAGTGTAGCGGCTAATGCGTAACGAGACTATACAATTACGTATTCTACTAGCTCTAGCTATACCAACAGACAATTATTCGCAGTAAAAGATCACAATTGATTCACCTGTCGAACTCAACAGTACCCTCTACTATATAAATCTCTAAATAAGATTATCTGGCAGATAGAGAGGTCAATTAGAATATGACAATTGCAAATAGTTAACATGATCTAGGCAATTTACATAAAAAGAGCAAAACAGCCATATAGAAGTATCAAATTGCATCATGTCACATACCATGCTTCAATTGTTATGTGATTACAGTACAAAATACTCCAACACAGCTCAAGTAAATACATATTGCGATCGTAGCAAAAATCAGGCAGACTTTATAGCGATAGCACGAACATATCATACGATTCAAGTACTATTCCGGTTTGCCCGCTTCAATTTGACATGATCACCTAATGCAAGAATATGATTACATGCTTCATCTGGCGTAAGTAGGACTATTGACAAAATCTGAACATCCGTAGACTCATCTTATGATATTATTACCGTCGGCAACATATATCTCACTTGGAGATGCAAAATCTTATAATAGTATTCTAGAATAGCAGATCAGATATCTTGGATAAGGAATAATTGACTCTTTCTTAGTAATTAGAGTAGGTAAGCGTCTACTTTTGGCCGATAGTGAAGTAAAGTGACAAACAGGAGGATATATAATAAGGTAAAATCTGCATCGTAACAATATGTATTCACACATTCTTTGTTGCAATTGTGTATGATTCTATTGATGTTAGCAATTTCTAGCGCTATTCGTCAGTGTCTTCAGTGGTTATGGTATCTTTTTATCTACAGTGATCTCTATTACGTGATATCCATATGTTTGTGATGTTTTGGACAACCTTGTCGTCATTCCATAACATTTCCTGGTACCTACATATTTAATTAATAAAACCTTGAATAATGAGTATCACTGCACTCTACTACAAATCGATGTACTATCGAAGATATTCATAAGTATACATGCAAAACAGCTCCAAACTTAACGAGCGCTAGAAATCAGAATATAACTACAGCTACACTTCCAGTAATGCACAACGAACTATACTCCAGCTATAAAACATGATGTGCTTCCCTACTTATTATCCTCACTCATCGACATCTATAACTATCCATAAGCTGGCAGTCCACATAAACCTGTAAATTTCAGGACCGGACTATTGGTATAGATGACTAACTAGAAAACAATTTATCTTTTAACATTTATAGTTCCATTATTTTAAACAGAGACACACTAAAAGATTAGGAATCATTATAACACTGAAAAGCACAAACTTTTAATCACACGGCCTGTTGTATCCATCTGACCTTTTGTATCATGCCCGGATTCGATATACGCTATTTAATAGCATCTTCCATTTTTCATATATATGTCTATAATTATTGCTGAAGCCTGTACATACAATTGCATTACTGTTACTACTAGAGGACAGTTCAATACATTAAAGAATCATAACGACTAGCTTATAAACAGTATAGAAACCATCAGAAGTACAGAATGACACCAATAAGATACTCAGTCATATGTTAAAACCAGTGTGTTATAGTTAAATAGCTCTAATGTATTGTGTGATGAGTCAAGCATTACAATCGAGACTCTATCTCACCCTTAGATATCAACACGTAAATCGTCACAGCACGCTCTTATTACTTAATTCCCATAAATCGTTATTTAAGGTCATTTTCTTGCTGCAGAATTTAACAATTCCATTATGCATAAGCCTACTGTTCTGTTCATTTATAATTCTACTTAGTGCACTAAGAGTACATGCGAATCATAATAACGCTAGGCAAATCTTATGTATATGACTCGGGAATCACAACTCACTAAGGTACACGAGTATATTGCTAACATCTTGCACCCTATAGTTAATCCCAAATTAAATATCTCATTATGTGGTAGTCTAACTATATACGTTTATAATCAAAATGCCAACAGCAAAAACCGTCAAATATCGTAAATCAAGTTATAATTACGTCTGTTCCAATATGTGCACATTAATACTTCGATTATGCTTAATTGATAGCTCTATAATAGAGCTTGAAACATACGCTACAAATATACATCCACAGCCAAACTGGATATCCACTAACTCATGTCATGCACCCCACATTAGGAACCTCCACAACATTTGTCTGTTATATTGATCGACTTTTATGTGCTAACATCATTGTATATTCTTCCTCCGTATCGTATTTTTCAACTCTAACTATTATTTGTGGAGATAAAAATATCCAAATGTTCCGAGATTGCGATCAGGAGCGGAAGTCATGAAGATGTATGTAATTCACCTGCCAATCAATTGAGTATATCCAAATATCTACTGATGAATACTAGGTCCACAGATTTATAGCAACAAGTGTATGTACAGAGCAATCATATATGATATGATGAATTTCATAAACTCATTAAAATGGATCATGTTAAAACATATAAATCCTATTCCTAATATATAATGCTACCAAAATAAGACGACACAGAGTGAAACAAGCTATAGGACACCATTCAGAGTGATCTTCTCGAATAAGTGAGAGCAGATTAGCAACATGCGCGGCGTAAACACAGATAATTTCAGCTATAACATGTACAATTGATCTTAGAGTGAGAAAAATATAAAGAATAATATGCTAAGTATATTCGGAACAACAAAAAAGTAAGAAACAAACAGTTATTAATTTATATAATCTTCGCCTTCGTAAACAGTATTGCGGATATATTTATAAAATCACATATGCTATTGTACCTAGGTTCTTCGTTAGTACTGATCGCATATCGTTATTAAATCCAAGAAATTTTGTGAATTAGCTAGTGTACTCGTTTACATGAAATGTCAATTAGCTATCAAATCGACAAGTAAAGGTAGCTAAGCCTACCTTTTCTCAGCTAAATAAGAATCAAGAGCAAATTGCCTCAATCCTCTACGAGTTCAAGTCTATCATTATTATAGATTATAATGCGATTGCTATTATCCTATCAAAAATTGAATACAGAAGCAAGAAACGCACTGCACCAATATGCTTTTTATTTTAAGACAGTTCCACAAATTACCAAATTGATACAGCTGCTAATACAGCAAGAAAATAAGAGTTCTGTTATATAATACCAATAGTAATACTAACCGTAAACTAATAATGATGCAAATTTGTAGCAATTTGCACTGCCAAGTACTATACCTATTAGACAGAAAATTAATGAGTTGCAACGAGTCTGATATAGAAGCGCTAATTTATGAAATTTGCTGATTAAGCAGCGCAAAATATTTTGAATACGTTTAGATGGAAGTTCGGTGGTATTTTTCGGAATACGCTTATGAGTCGCGAGGCTACCCGACATATTAATATGACATCCATGTATATTAACAACATACTTGATATAGAGTTGAGGGTTTTTTTCTATGAGCTTATAAAAGCTACAGTAGTCTGCTGAGCTGTTTTTAGGTTGCTGTGAGTTGTACTATTAATATTATCTCAATTTGTGAGGGTGCTGTGTGAATGGTACGAGTTAAGATGGTTTTTTGGACCAATATGTGGTCTATACCGCACTAACATTCTAAGGAGCGTGGGTTCTATGGCATCTGTAAGTTATCTGGTAAATTAATAAGTATAATGCAATGCAATCACCACTGATAAATTAAGTCATTGTCGCAACCAAATCGAGAGATGTTTGATGTTTGATAAGTTTTTAGGGAGTTCGACAACTGACAGTCGACATTTCGGAGGTTCACGAGCATTTTGAAAACTGCGAGGTCACCTATAAATTCCTCCATTAGTTGTACAATGACAATACACGTCTAAGATTTCCAAGATGAGCTTAGATGAAGATCGTATAAGCAATGATAGCTTCTAATTAAACCTTAAATGACGGCCTAACCACATGACGCATCAAGCTGCGCTATATGGCATACCCCGGTGAAATGATAGGATTAAAGGAGATAAGTGATGCATAAAATCAACGTCTAATGGTTGTGTCTTGTGGTAGGCATAGAAAGTGATCGAGAGTTGAGTGCTAATGCCATTAGCCATCCAACTTGATGTAATTGGGACAACAATTTATTGCCATGAATTTTTGCAGAGATTAAGGAGACAAGCCAAGAGCTCAAGATGCAGTGCTAGACACGATAGTGTTAGAATAGAAGACCATAATTGAGGATGGACAGTCGAGAAGTATGAATAGTAGAGGCCAGCGAGCTGACTAGACTGCTAATCATACAAATTGTGTGGTGAGTTGAAGAAAAAGAGCCCTGTAGACCGAGGAGCAGTAAGAAGTTGACACAGAACAGACATAACAGTGAGTTATAGGTAGAATGGTAGCGCACAGAAAAAGATTTACTTGTGGTGCGTTTTCCAAAAGGATATAACTGCAGGAAGAAAGCAGAACTGCAGGAGTGTAACTAGACCAGGAGGTAATGACGCTTTCTACTTCTTCTAAGTGCGGCAATGCGATGGAGATGCGATACTAATTTTAGCTTTTGCACCTCTGTTTATTTTTTCATTTATTGCTTCAGCAAGTTAATCATGCCATCTGGTAGTTGTAGCTTATTAGAGGTGTAAAGAGTTAGTCTGAGCGCGAGTTAGACTGTCTTAAGCTGTAGGAGCTGTGTGTAAGGTAGGCCTGATAGTGGAGAATTCTAGTGTGGAATTGGAGCAAACAATCGCTAGGTATTCATGATGTTCGTTGTATGTGAATCAACACTCAAGTTGGAGTTTATAGTTTATGTATTGTTTCTTGGATTAATGTATTTATTTGTGCTAGTGATACACATTAAACTAAGGGTTAAATACATTCGCAAACCAAACAATTTATACATTTTTTATCCTTATCTATGACAGGAGACATTTTGCTTTGATTAGGACGGGTTTGTTGTACGGATTGGCGGTAATGTTTACATGGACGAAACTTTCTTTCAGAGGGATGAACATGTTTAATCTCACTCTTTACTTCAGTTGAAACTCTATTCAAATTTTATTACATTACAATGTACTGCTACCTTATAAATATAAGATTTTACGATTTATCTAGTAGTTATATAAAAATATATATTTTTAGTCTTTACTGAGGTTTCCGCATTATTTCATTTACTACTATTATATTTGTTGATAAGAACAGATATATGGTAATAATTTTAAAAATCTGTTTGATTTGAATTTATCATGTTATTAATATGCAGACATCAGTAAAATTTATCTTTTCTATTATCAACAAGTTTTAAAAAAAATTGATAATGAGAAGTTTATAAATTATACATTCATTTGTTCAAGAATTTACTTCATTACATTATAAATCAAACCGCCAGAAAATAAGATGGGATTAAACTAACACGTGTCTGCATCCTCACTCAAACCTCGTATGCAATAGACCAGTTTCCAGCTAGTGAGTGTAATACGTTTGTGAACATAAGTAGAAAAGGATAAAAGAGACGAAAGAGAAAAGTATGGTATAATGCGTGTTGTTCTTGCCCGCAATACGAAGGAGTACTAAGCTGAGCTAACGTGTCTGATGTCCTCTTAGCGCATCGCACCAGGGCAACTTTACATAGCAGTATAAGGCCACCATCGGTCTCAGCTATCTCCGTTATTTTCCTCTTTGTTATCAATGCAAACTATTGGGGTAGCAACGAGTTTTCAAATATGCGAGTGATTTACACACAACCCTTAATATGACAGTATTAAGTCTTATGATGGTATGCACAGTTGCTTGCTCATCATCATAAATATCGTCTTAAAGAGATGCGAATGCCAATTCTGTAAATAAATCTTTTACAAATAGTTTCATTCATGGTCCTTGAGTTTTGTGAGTCATTATATGTTTATATATTAGCGTAATTTTGCGAGTATTTATGCGAATGAAAATCCTTGCAGGGTTTTAAATGGGTTTTCACCTTTGATGTAATCTGTTCATGTTTTATTGTTTCGTTTTTTAATTATATTTCTCTTTCCTTTAATATTCAAAACACCTTTGGTCGAGTAATATACAACTGTACCCTATACATTATGTTATAAATGTTGCGAGCAGACTAGTATGAAATCTATTACGTTTATTGCGTCCAATCATGCTAACTCAGGATATCTCGTATTAACGGACAATTCGTTATCGTTTGATGACATCTAGTTGTGGTATTGAGGTGGTCGGAGGTGTACATTTCTATATGATTTTCCAGATTGATTGTAATTAGGGTTCATGTCTATACTCAATAATTATATTCATAAAGTCTGTAATAGAAAAAATTCTTCTCAAACAGTAAGAGACATTCTGTGTAATGGACAATGCATAATAAAGAAAAATTTTCAAGAGATCTGATTGTATTTATATGTATAAAAGATTTTATGTGACTATTTGTCGACACTGTAGCATAGGTTTTAGGTCTCAACGTAGTGTTGATCATGCAGCGATACAAAAATGCGGATGAATTGCGACGAAAGGCAAGTATCTCTAAAGGTGATACAAAAACCCGGCCTGCCACGACTCCGAATTATTATTTTATTTTTATCTTGAGTCTGTCTAAGTCTGCACGAATTTGTAGTGGAGTTCCAAACTATAATCTTGGCCACACAGCTTTAGTCTTGTGTAATATTCGCGATACACATCCTTGCAAATGCGGTGGATCTCTGTGGCCAGGTGTCATTAGAAATTTCACCATAAGTTATATTGTCCAGGTCAGATTGTGCTTGTAGATGATTTATATATTTTAGATTATAATATATATAGCAATTTTAAGTTGTATTATAAAAAGTTATATCATATGAAGGCCTCTGTGGCGAAAAGCCCGTTACGGAAAATATATAGTGTTATTGTGATATTTTTAGGTTACATTTACTAGAATATCAAAGTCAATTTTCAACCACTGAAAAATGGCTTTTAAGAGTTTTTTTATAAAAAAATCAATGAATGGATTATTATATGAGTATGAATAATCTTTAAATGTTCGAGGTTATTTCTAAAGGTTTTTGTCGGCATTGTATACTTAGTGTGTGACCGGGCTTATGGAGTAGGCTAGAGTGATTTTGTGCTTAGGCAAACCTATCATAAAGGCCAATGATTTCTACTTGCGGCCTGCGGATAAAGTTGGCTAGGATAGGAATTCTCCATATGAGGCAAGTTCGGTATTATTGAATCCGCGAACTAGAAGTACACTCTGGCCGGCAGACCCATGATCATCATTTTCAAGGTACGCTCTACTCACTTGCATCATCCTCTCTCGATCCTTTATGTATTGTTAGAAGGTAAGTTTGATTATCTTTGAGGCATTGAGTAGGAAACCGTCCATGAATTTGTTTTAGTACCATAAATTTCTATTTGTATGCTCTGGTCTATGCTACTGAATTGGAGCGAGATATGTGAAATTGGATTACTCTTGAGGATGATATGAGATTTGTATTATGTCATTTTTTTTAATAATTTTGTTGGTCTATTGGTTGAATTAAGTGAAGCAAGTAAATACTTGCTCATGAGGTTATTATAATACAAAGATGATTAAGTGGGTCAGTGTACTACTCCATGAAGGTGATTTTTACTCGTCATGACATGATGTATAGATTTGAGTCAAGGGATATACAAGTCTAATGACGAGGTTATTGCTTGTCAACAGGTTTATTAATTAAAGGAATTTTCCAACAGGTTGTTAATAAGGAAGATTTATGTTAAAAGAATTGGTAGGGTGATTTTCAGTCTTATTTGAGTCGTGTTAACTTGATAAGTAATTAATATTAAATAATATACGAGAGAGCATAAAAACTCTCCCTGTGCACTCTAGAGTTAGTACAATTCAATAGGCGTTGGGTTGGGGTTGCGATATTATTTGTTTCCTTTCGAGAGTCGTTGACGTCCCTTCACCTTATTATAACGGATTTTATCCAAATGGGTAA
>SNQN01000695.1:46168-60816 GCA_008642245.1 Bassia scoparia
ATATTTTATTGGCTTCAGGTTGCCTGTTTTGTGCTTATTTTGTCATTATTTTGAGTTTACTTAATCTTCTGTTTAGTAGGCTATGGTTTGTTTGGAGCACAAAACTATAAAGTGGTGTGATAGTGATAGTATGGTTTAGGTGGAGTTTATTTTAGTAACAATAGTTTACCATAATTATCTTCTTTATGGGATTTTGCTGATATAGATTCGTGGTTTGGTGGAAATATTTGGACGGGATAACATCGATCTTTCATAGAGTGGATAAGATTGTAATCCCGTAATTTTTAAAAATTTAAGAAATATTCTTTGGTCTTGATCAAATATATTACGATTTACTATATATAAAAAAAATATATATTATTTATATTAATGCAATTTTTTCATATTTATAATGTATTTTGTGATAGAAAGGATATATATGTTATTTGAATCTTATTTAATTTATGATGAGATAATTTATCTTGTTATTATCAAAACATTTTTTTTTTAGAGAAAAGAGATGTTAAAAGATGACTTTGTTAGATATTAAATAGGAAATGGGTTTGTAAACCTGATCTCATTCCTCAGTTTACGTTTCAATATAAGAATAAAAAAGAACAAAGAGAGAAACAGAGGAAAGCTGGATTGTTTTAGCTTGATTGCATAAACGTTGTTTGGTTTCGCGGCTAACGGACCATTGGTTCCTGGTCTTGCTTATTGATTTCTTTTGTTATAAGACGTCTTTGAATTGTTGTTTGAACCTTGACATTTTCTTATAATCCAATTGTTTTTCTATAATCTTTTTGAGTATAATCTTGTAAAAATTTAAAGTTTAGGAGTTTTGGTGATAAATTTAATTGGGATTTTCAGATTTATGGAATTGGAAAATTGGGCTTTTAGGATTCGGCGAGTATTATTTCACTTTTGATTATTATCTGTATTTAGTTTTTATTGGTTGATTTGTTCGTATTTGATTTTTCTTCTTTCATAATTTAAAAATTTGGTCGAGTAATATACTAGCTGATGACTCACACTATGCTTTACAGAATCAGTAGATACAGCGATTTATATAGTCTTAAGCAGTGGATGTAGAGATAAGTGGATATTAAAAATAATATGGTATACGCGTATTTATTGATTTAGCATTGACATAGTATGTGGTGGTGGTAGTTTTTGTGTTTGTGGCGCTTGGTGAGTTTTATGGACTAGAAATAGTACCGCATGCAAATTTTTAAGTGAGTATCGTCTAGCGGTGTAATAGGGATGATCATAACAAGTATTCCATGTCGATTGTGATCATGATATTTTAGCTATAACGCGCAATCAAGTAAGTTAGAGATGATGCTGTGTAACAAAAGAACGATGTTTTTTATCGGATTAGTTTTTTCATAGTATGCCTAGTAGTGGTTACGGCGCTTATTTTAAGCAGAAAATCTCTGTTTTCGAACAATGTGACTGGGTTTTCGTAGGGCTTTGCTAACTCGGGTAATTCAGAAAATTATTTTGTTTATTTTATTTCTCTATGCTAGAGAAGTACTAGATTTATAGACGTTATGATGAGATTTGTAGTCGCGGATTGGTTATCGATTTTAGCGTTGAATGACTGACTGTATACTTGTTGCGCTGTGATATCAACAGTAGTTTCATTATGAGAGTCATATCTGAAAGAAAATTCTGAGTGGGTGTATTTTTTTCTGTATCATATCACTTAGAATTCTTAAATACTTCTATTTAGACAGTAAGGTATTGAATGTATTATTTTTCACGAAAAATGATAGCATAGTTTTGTTTTATTAAAGGAGTATCTGTAGTTGTAAAATATATGTTAGGCTACGAGGTCAAAATATACGTATATTTAATCGTTGTGATATTTGGAGTGTTATTTTTAAGAACGTTTTTTAGTTTGATTTGTTTTCATACATGTAAAAGAGATCGGTTATTTAACAGGATTTTATTATAGTTAATAAGAACATTAACAAGTTCTGGACACGCGTGATGGTGAGTTGTTATTGATATGGCGTTACATATGTGAAATTTTATTTTGATAAAGCATGTTGCGGCGTCGCAGATAGAAGCTATTTCTTTACGATAGGTGTTTTTGTATGGCGTTGGTTAAGGGAACTATGTTAGTTGTATCGACTGCTCGCATTTTGTTCGCTGCTTATGGAATATACTCAATTGATATTCTATGAGAGGTTGATATGGAGGAGTAGATATATCCTTGGTGTTGTTATGTTACGGGTAGAATCTATACTATATTTTGCGGATACGGTTTTTATAGTCTATCTGTTCGAGTTAAGTAATAAATTGCAGAAATCACTTTGATCTTAGTTGTGGTTACAGTATAGAGGAAGATTAGTAGTATTATATCTTTTGAGTGGCATGATAAGGATCAAGCGCATGGATTCGTAGGTAGTCAGAGTAAATTATGACTCTATTTTTTGGTAGCTCTGGATTAATAGTGTCGGATATTCGAGAGATTAGTGTGCGAGATATTGGTTATCTTGATTGGATTGATATGTAGGATTGTTATTAGGTCCGATTTTATTGTTTAATCAATTTGTGGTACTTTTGGTCTTTGGTTGAATTAAGTGTGGTCAAAGTATATGTACTTGCGTCGTATGAGGTTATTTCATATACAGGGATGTAATTTGTGGGGGTATAGGTGTAACTTATACTTGGGGTGATTTTATTATCGTTCATGACATGATGTGTGTATTTGGTAGGATGAAGTATACTATATTTAATGCACGAGGTAGGTTTGGACTTGTCAGACAGGTTTATTAATTAAAGGAATTTGTCCAACCGGTTGTTTAATTAAAGGAATGATTTATTTAAGAGAATTGTAGGATGACTTTGACGAGTCTTTATTTTGAGTCGTGTTAGTTATTGTTATTGTTAATAATTTAAATAATAATAGATGAGATATAACTCTCCGCTTGTGACGTTCTGAGTTTTGAAATTCAAGGGTTGGGGTGGGGTGCGCTTTATTGGTGTTTCTCATTTTACAAGTGCGAGCTCGTTGTCTCCTGAACGGCGTCTTTTCTTATATTTTATAGACAGGATATTTATGACAATATATAGGGCGGTTAATTGATAGGGGTCTCCATCTATAAGTGGTGACGGACGTATGTTGTTGCTATATCCTGTTTTACTGGGCTTTCTTTCTAATCGCCTTTCGGGGCGGCATGGGGTTTTATAGGGCAATTTGTTTGCTTCTTGATGGGAGTCTTTGACTGTGTCGGTATGAACTGTCATCTAATGGTATGATGATTACATCCTGTTTTGGACATTGCTATAGTTGTTGCCTGATTGATAATAATTGTTTACTTAAACTCATCATATTGTAGTTTAGTGCTTAATTGGAGGGTATAAGACAATATCATTTGAGGTATCTATATTTATTCGATGAGTGAGTGGTGTGGGATATGGAGATAGTTTGGGGAAATATGGTTTGTTTATTGTGGTGTATCATGATGTATTGATAGAGACGTCGAGTTTATTATTTGCATCCTCTATACGCGGTGTAGAGCGGATGTAATTTGTGCAGCTGGTTGTGTAACACAGAGTTCTTTCGGTGTCTTTGCTTGTTTTAGTTTCTAGCAGGTGTGTAAACTTTGGTAATTCTTATCTATATCATATATGATGGGAGAGAATTGAGTTCGTTGGTCTGTATAGTAGTTGTTCCTTGATTCTTGCGGCTTTTTTATTGTGTGGGAGCCTTGATAGTACAAACAGTTTTTATCGTATATATCCTTGGGTATGTTTTGCGTAGTGTTTAGGTCCAACGATTGAGTGGATTTTTATTGTCTGTTTGGAACTTTGTCGGGTCAATGTGGGTTTATATTCAGTTTTGGTTAATTATTAGGGTGGTTGGAGATTGTATGGGAAAGAAGGCAGACATATTTTTTTCATGATTGTAATACTTTGGTGAGATATAATCTATCTATGTCGTGGTGGGGTGATAGCAAGTTCTGTGATAGATAACATGGTGTTTTGGGTTAGGCATGTATAGAGGCGCGTGAATTTTATTTTATTTGTTTCGATGTAGATTTTTCAAGAACAAATTTGGCATTTCATGTTTTTAATAGGGATTTCCTTGTGTTTGAAAAGGGCCAAATGGTTTTCTCAAGATTTGTACGGTTTGTAAAATCTCAGTCTCTTAGTTATCTAAAAAGTTAACTATTCGTTTAGTATTTTCCGTGCAATATTTGAATAAGCCGAATTCGTTTTCAAACGTTGGGTAGTTAACTGTATATAGTTTTCCAGTATTTTCATATTGTATTTTCGGATAGCAAAATATGAATGAATCTTTGTGGTGTGTTATAAAATAGCCCGCGTCTAGCAGCTCTCATATCTTAGTTATTGCGGGTTTAGATTGTCCGAGAAGAAGAACAAACAGAATTTCACATTTAAACTAAGTTCATGCTTATAGGCGTGTTGTTTAACAAAATACTAGCCCGTAAATATTGTTTAGTTTGTTGTGGCATGGTGTTGTTTAATTGTATTTCATTTGGAGCGGGTATGCGGTTTTCATATCCATTGTTATGTTATATGGCGTTGACAGAAATGTTGCAGGTCTTTTGTTAAAGCACTAGTTATTGTTGTGATGACAAGCATGGCAGCACTCGATGCGTATAGATGTGTAATTATTCCTTAATGACTTTCTTTTTGAATATTGAATTTTTGAATCGTTTTGTTAATCGTGTTACATGCATTGCATATGAAAGTGTATTTTCTACAGCCAAGACCATGAGGGATTTATGGAATTGAGCGTTGGCTCAAAATTATCGAAATGACGTGATATTGACAATGAACGCTTGTTCTGATTCACTTAAGGGATTCTTGTCTACTATAGAACCCTTGAATCTTAGTTCCTATTGCGAAGAGTTAGAGATGCTTAATGTGTTTGAATGTGTTGGAATGTGTTTTGAAAGAGTTTGTTGATAGAGACGGAGAGCGAATCAACGTGAGTGAGAGAGAGGGATCTTGCTCGGTTCGAAGTCGATGTATCCTGGTCGATGGTCTGTCAATTGTTTCTTTATTGATAACGGGATAGATCTCTATGTGTTTAGTGCAGGCAGGTGAAATGGTCCAAAGTTAGAAAGCTTTTGGGGCTAAAAGTTATTTGCTTCTCTTAGACATGGACGTAATTAGGTCTAAAGGGACTGGGTAGAAGATTATTTGGGTTCCATAATTAACCTGTGAGATTTGTCCGATGTTTGCCTTATCAAATACGTTGTGATTGAGAGCTTTTGCATAGATGGATTCTATGATATCATAGGTAGTTTATGTGTTTTGTTAGTTGATCGTATCCAGATTTGTTCTGGGTGGAGTTGAAGTGTCGGATTTTGGTTGGCGTATTTCGGGGAATTTTTGATTGGGGTTAATTTATTCTGCGCCGGGACGCATTGTAATGAAATATTTGTAATATATCATGTTTCACATGAAATATTTTTGCAAAGATTTTAACTATGATTTATGAGTGAAACATGAGAGATTTATTTTATCATTTTCAGGTTTATATGGGTCTTTAGAATGACAGAAGAAGTGAAGTGAGGAAAGAGAAGCAGAGATATATAAGCCACAGATTTGCATAATATCATGTACTGACTAGAGTGTAGTTAAATCTGTATATATTTTTACGTTATATTTTAGGATAGGTTATGTTATATATCAATCTTTTTATCGCTATTGAGGTGAAATTAACAATTGAATATGCATAGGAATCGCGTAAACGATACACATCGTGATAAGGGTATATTATTTGGGATGATAATCGAATAAATAAGTAACGATTATATTGGCCCAAATCTAGTGCATTACTTGAGATACATCATATTGATAAATCATATACGGCTATTGTTGATGGGTAAGACAAACTCGGACATGGGTAAACATTTCGGGCAATTTTTTCCGAAAATTTGTCCGGAGACTTGCGAACTAATATTCCAGGTTAATGTATAATGGGCGGTAGTTATTATGTGTATTTACGTAGTTTTGGCATGTATTTTTGCCCAAAAGTTTTCGATTTTGGCCGATTTCCCTTTCTAATATAGGGAGTCTTCCCGTTCATTTAAAGAACTTTGCACTTCGAACGAGTACATTCAGGTGTCTTCTCGTGTTTCTTCTTCACTCTCTATCAAAAACTCTTTAAACATTCCATACACATTACTCACAATCACATTACAAGACTCTAAGTTCTTTCGATAAGATTAAGAGTGTTTCAAGGGTTTCTATACGTATAGACAAGGTGGTCCTAGGATCGAGACAGCGTTTCTTGGTTTCGACGTCATGTTGCGAGGTAAGTTGAGGCCAACGTCCAATTTAAATCCTTTGCATGCATGTTTAGAAATTCGACTTTCATGTGTTTGCATGTTAATAGTGTAACATATAACGATTCAAAATTCGAAGTTAAAAGAAATTTAAGGAATAATTTTTAAATTCTATCGCAGAGTGCTTTGCTGCTTGTCTACAACATGTGCTTTAACAAAGACCTTGCAATTATACATGTGTTTCACGCATCTTATAAGAACAATGGGAAACCGGCATTAGTCCTGGGAAATCGGATGATTAACACAGCTGCCAGCAACAAACTAGAATATTTGCATAGTATTTTGTTAACAACAGTCCTATGATATTGGCATGTTAGGGTTTTAATAATGGAAATTATGTTTGTTGTTGTTTTGACAATGAACTTCGCATAAACTGGAGTGAGAGTCTTAGCTATGCGGGGGAGTTTCTGTAACTCCAATAGAATTCTATTTTTTTATCTGCGAAATACTATATTGAAAATACGAGGAACTATTGATGTATGTACATTTGTTCTGGTATGCCGTCACGTGTGGAAACGTTTCGCTTATTCAAAATATTAGAGCGGAGAAATGGACTAACAAAATAGTAAAACTTTTTAGGATAACTATAAATGAATTTTAAAATCGTATAACTGGAACGGAGTTTTGGCCCTTTTCAAACCAAACGTTAAATTCCTTTTGAAGAAAACATGAACAATGCAAATGTTCTGAAAAAGTCTACGATCGGACAAAAAAATAAAAGCCGGGCGGCCTCTTAACTAATCCCTATTCATCCCGAAAGCTAGTCACTAATTATAATCCTATGAAAAAATTGCTCGATAATTTCCAAGTAAAATAGAATCATCAGCAGAGTCAAAAGAAGAAAAAGTGGACAAACACAAAAACTACAATTAAAAAATGAGTACTATCAACCTACGAAAACGAGATAAGAAACAAGTTCGAAAAACATCTCCTAAAAGATAGATATACCAGTTAGCGAACACTCGTGCTAAGAACTAAGAAAACACAACGGGTGGTTCACAATCCCACTTCATAAACGTTTTAATACAACAAAGAGTCCAATATCAGTATAGTCTCAATCACAGAAATCATAATACAACTGCTCCCAATACATTCTGTATCCCACTTCGAATAAATTAGTACTGCAAAATGTTTCTTGACTCCAATACATGACTCATATAGTTTATTAGCATATGTTATGATATCTAGCAACACAAGTGTCCACCCATGTCAACATTTTAGGAACAAACCAGACATCAAATGTCATCGAAAAAGATGCCAAAAACCCATGCTTCCGTCGAAAGGCATAAAAACTCAGTAAACAGATGGCGAGATACGGCGACGGACTCCGTCCAATATTAGATGAGATCTCAATTACACCAATTTGATAAATCGTTATAAATAAGGTGAAGAGGACGCGTGCAACGACTCTCGCACAAGGAAACAAATAATAGTGCAACCCAACCAACCCTATTGATATGTATACTCTAGAGTGCACAGCGGAGAGTTTTTATTGTCATCTCGTAGTATTATTTAATTATTATTACTTATCAGAGTTAACAGATCAAATAAGACTGAAAAATCACCTTACCATTCTTTATAACATACAATCTTCCTTATTACAACCTGGTTGGAAAAATTCCTTTAATTAATAAGACTGGTTGACAAGCCAATAGCCTTCGTCATTGAGACTTGTATATCCTTGACTCAAATCGATACATCATGTATGAACGAGTTAAAATCAGCCCCTTCATGGATGTAAGTAGACTTGACCCACTTAATCATCTTTGTATTATAATAACCTCATGATGCAAGTTTTTGTATCAATTAATTCAAACCAATAGACCAAAAAATTATTAAAAAAAAATGACTAATAAAATCTCATATCATCCTCAAGAGTAAGCAATTTCACATTCTCCTCAATTCACGACTATAGACCAGGATACAAATAGAAATTTATGGTGATACAAACAATTCCATGGGGTTTCCTATCATGCCTAAAGTAATCAAACTTCCTCAAACATACATAAAGATCAAGGGATTCTGCAAGTAGTACGTACCATTGAAATGAAATCCGCAAATTGATTCTATTCATAATAATCAAGGAGATTCCTACAACAAATGAAATTTGGATATTATCCTACACAAATCACAGATATATTCTTAAACACAAATTTTAGTAACCTCGATGTTAAGATTAATTCATACTCATATAATAAACATTCATTTATTTTTTATAAAAAAATCTTAAACCATTTTCAGTGGTTGAAAATTACTTTGAATTTATGTAATATCAAAAAATCAAATAACATAATATTTTTCGTGCAAATATTTTTGATATTTATTATAAAAACATTTTGTATAAAAATGTCAATTGATGTAATAATTTATTAAAAACTAAATCCACGAAACTTATGAAATTTACAACAAGTTGTATTAACTAGTTTGGAAATCACAAAATTTTCGGTAAATTATTAGATTAGATAAAAAATAAATAATTCGAATACCGATGTTAGCACCGAAAAACGTCTTCGAATGATTTTTTAAAATAGTACATCAGCTCTGAAATTTAACATTTTTACACAAGTTCTTAATGTTTGTGAATATCATAAACTTTTGTAATTATTGATGAACTAAATAGAAAATCAAAGAGAACTAAAAAAAAAACTGTCAATTCAAAAACGAATTTTTTAAAATAGTAAATATGTTAGAAATTCGAAATTTTAACAGGTTGTATATCATTGTATATTATCGACAAAGTTTGTAATTTTTGAAAGAAAGAAATAAATAAAAATCGAACATAAAAGAACAGATTAATTAAAGGTGAAAAACCCAATTAAACCTAATTTGCAATTCAATAAATTGAAATTCCAATTAAAATTTATCACAAACTCGTAAACTTGAATTTTTAGCAGATTTACTCAAAGATAATATAAACAATTGATTATAAAATGAAGGTTAAACCAAATAAAACTCATAAAGAAAGGAATAAGGATAGAGGACGAATGGTGGCGGGTGTGGGAAGCAGCAAGGCGGTTTATGGGAGCAAGCAACATACGCTTTCCTCTTTTTCTTTGTTTTTTTTTTTTATTATTTGAAACGTAAAGTGGCATGAGGGAATGAGGATAGGTTTAAAACCATTTTCTGATTAAGTATCTAACAAGTTTAATTTTAAGTTATCTTTGTTTTAAAAATTTGTTTGGATAATAGAAAGATAATTTATCAATAAATTAAAATATAAATATATTTTTTCATAAAAATATTTACTGAAAATAATGCATTTAAATAAAATATATTTTTTAATAAGTAATTATATATTTATAAGAAGTAATATTATAAATTTTTGATAATTATGGGGGATTACATCTATCCTCTTAGAAAGAATTTCGTCCATGAAACTTGTCCCCAAATCACAATATATCCAAAATTCCATAGGAAGGATATTTATTGGTTAAACTATTGTGTTACTAAAAATACTCACTAACATACTTCACGTGATTTCACACACTTTTATAGTTTTGTGCTCAAACAAAAATGCTCTAAAGAAGTTAAGTAACTCGAAGTAATAATTGACAAAATGCAAAACAGGCAACATGAAGCAATAAATGAAAAAAACAAGGAAAAGCGTAAAATTATATCGCATGTTACCTTAAAAAGAAAGAGGTTACGTCTCGTAACTCCTGCAGTTGTTCCTGCAGTTTACTTTTGGAACCACACAGTATACTCTTTTCATGTGGACCATACTATAACCTTTATGTTTTGTACAATTTATCTCACAGGGTTTTGTTAATCACACAATTTATGAACATCATCTGCTTTAAAATTTAGACTTCTCATCCTCATTAATTTTAATTCCATTTTAGCACAATTATTATTGTTCTTAATCCTCTGCAAAATTCAGCAATAAATTGTTGTTCCTATTACATCAAGTTGGATGGCTAATTGGCATTAGCATCATCTCTATTACTCCCTATTCACTATAGAACAACAAAGTTGTGATTTTATGCATATTATATTTCAATCTTCAGTTTACACGGGTAATGCTAGCATGATGCGATTGTAGCCGCTCTTTAAGGGTTTAAAAGCTAATTCACTTCTCATCTACTTATCTGGTGTCATTTTTTCAACAAATGGTCATAGGTCGCAGTTTTAAAATGCTTCTCAACTCCGAAAGTACAGCTAAATCCTAAAAACTTTCAAACATCAAACATGCGTACAATCTTAGACAGGTGTCACTCACTAATTCCATAACTTTACGGGATCATGAGAAACCTCTTAGAATTGTATTGCTAAAAAAAAACCACTGTACCACCAAGACACAATTGGAAAATTTGGCAACAACATACGCCAAAGAAGTTTTAAAGCGTTGAAAAATTCTTATTAAAATGTTTATATGCTCTTTTATATGGGTGCTGGATTCAAGCGCTTCCCATAACACTTTCATTAAATATATCGCTTTTAATAGATTAAAAGGCTTCTAATAAGCGTTGTAAATAGTAATTCTTTGGCGCAAATTTTGGCGTTATTCAATATTTAAAGCATTTTCTTCTTAAGCGCTTAATGGTATGTTGAATTTTAAAAAAAATAATTTTGGGGGTTTTTATTTTTGTATAAAACTATTAATTAAATAAGATTGAATCTGCATTGCAATCTACTAGAAAAAGTATTACTTATTAATAATTACAGAATCGATACATAGAATTCAATTTTGATAAATTCAATCAGGTAAACCTAGAGAAAATTTATAAACAACAATTTTAGACATAGAAAAAAAAAGCCTACTACAATAATCATCAAGATCAAAAGGAGAAAATGACGCTTCAGATACTCTCATCCATCAGTTCCATTGCCATAACTTGGAATAGAAATAAAAATATCTGAAGAAAATATTCATAAGATGCGACAAAATAAATTGACTATAATATATATACAAGTGATTAATACATATGTACTTTTATGCAATTCTCATGAACATTTGGAATATTTTTATCTCTCACTAAATAATAGTTAGAGTTGCAAATTACGATACGGAGGAAGAATATAATGATTGTTAGGCATAAAAAGTCGTCAAAATATAACAGACAAATGGGTACATTGAGTTGATCCCTGGAGAAGTATTCAATCTCTATTATAGATCTAAATAATCGATATGGATATTAATTACATAGATATTAGACTAAGATAAAAGGGAGGACAAGAGTAAAACTTTGCTTAGGTTTTTGTATATGGAAGCAGTTTGTGATCGCTGTAGTTGGTAGTGTGAATGATGTTTTTACACATACATAGATTTTACACATACATAGAGAATAATGATTATTGAATTCAATCAAATTCATCAAGGAGCAGAGAAGATAATAGATTTGAGATCTCATCTAACTATGGTGACGGAGTCGCGCTCGTTCGCCATCTGTTTACTGGTTTTTTATGCCTTTCGACGGGGAGGCATGGGTTTTTGGCATCTTGTGTCTGATGACATTTGATGTCTGGTTGATGTTCCTAAATTGTGAACATGGGTTTTGGARAGCCTTGTCTGTTGCTGATATCATAACATATGTAATAAWCTATATTGAGTCATGTATTGGAGTCAAGTAAACATTCTTGCAGGTACTAATTTATTGAAGATGTTGGGATAGAGATGTTTGGGAGCAGTTGTATATGATTTTGTGATTGAGARTGAGTTATTTTGGATCTTTGGGTTGTATAAAATGTTTTTGAGTGGTTGTGAACCACCGTTMGGTTTTTCTTTAGTTTCTTAGCAGGTGTCGTAACTTGGTATATCTATTTTTAGGGGAGATGTTGTTCGTTTGTTTTCTCGTTTTCGTATGTTGTATGTACTCAGTTTTTCTAATTGTATGTTTTTGTGTGTTGTCCACTTTTTCTTCTTTTGGTGGACCTGTGATGATCCTTATTTTACTTGGAAATTATGGGGAGCAGATTTTTCATAGGATTTATAATTAGGTGACTAGCCTTGGATGAATGGGTTGAGTAGAGAGCCGCCCGTGCTTTTATTTATTTGTTTCCGATCGTAGACTTTTTCAGAACAATTTTGGCATTTCATGTWTTTAAAAGGGATTTACCTTTGTGTTTGAAAAAGGGCCAAAACTGGTTCCAAGTTGTACGGTTGTAAATTCATTTATAGTTATCCTAAAAAGTTTTACTATTTGGTTTAGTCATTTTCCGCTGCAATATTTTGAATAAGCCGAAACGTTTTCACACGTGGCGGTAACATGTCAATAGTTCTCCGTATTTTCAATATAGTATTTCGCAGATAAAAAATGAGAATTATTGGGGTGTTACAAAACTCCCCCCGCATCTAGCAGCCTCTACTCAGTTACTGCGYGTTCATTGTCCGAAAGACAACAACAAACAAATTTCCATTTTAAACCCTAAGCATGCAATATCACTAGGCGTGTTGTTTAACAAAATACTATGCAAATAGTTTCTAGTTTGTTGTGGCATGTGTTGTTAATTCCGTATTCCAGGAGCGTAATGCCGGTTATCCATTGTTATCTTATAAGGCGTGAAACAAAACACCGAAGCACGTTGAAACACCTCAACCCCAGGATTCCTCCCGCGCTACCGAATAACACTCCTCAACATACGCAAGCACACGGCATAAGCGGCCACAATCTGTCCAAGACTGACACCTAGGATGTTCAACAACACGCAACAAGGCGCGATACCGCACAACATCGGCCTCCCCAAGGACCAACAGCACAGAGAATAGCGACCAATCGTAGATCCACAAACCTAACTTAGGCCTCCTGTAAGGTATACGACAGTAGTATACCCCCAGATACACCAACCAGTCCTGAACCCTGTTGGAGTCCGGTGCCACCGAAAACCCCTTCACGACACATACACGCCCTGACAATGCAAACATGTGGAAAAATGAAATCGCACACTAGCTACTAGCTCACGATGCTTTCAGCACAACGTGACTTTCGGTATCTACTACTCGCTGCCAAAACTCTCAAAATACTACCATCCAAACCGACCACCTAAATAGGAGATCGCGCTTAAATCCAATCGAGAGAGTTAGGATCGACCCCTGACCAGCCTTTAAAGCGCATTCTGATGCTCGGAACCGAACACCTAGTTCCCAAAGTATTTAAGCACTCTCAAAGCATAAGCTTTTATCTCAAAAGAGATTTAACTATTTTTAAACATTTTTCTAGAATTTTTTGAGAATTGTCTGGATCTTTTCATAAAACACATTTTCTCGGCAATTTTCGAAATTCAGCGCTTTAAAATTCCCTGACTATTATTTAATTGTCATCGAACGCAAATCCCAAAATTCACAAACTATGTAGCACAACACACCCCTATCTTTACAAGGATTATGACATATTTTATTTCCCAATAATTTTCGATTTATGTTTCTAAGTATTGTTGAATATTCAAAGCAACAATGCAAAAACGGGCAGTAGCGGGCCCATCCCCGACGATTTTGCCTTGAGACCAGCAGCGTATCCCGAGGGAGCCAAAATCCCAAAAGGGCATCGTGGTATATAAGCCAAGAATTGCAATAATATCATGTACTGTTCAATATTAAAATGTGTTTATATTTTAACGATATTATACGATGATTATTTTCATTAACCAATTCGCTATTCGATGGTAAACAATCTGAAACAAATTCGCATAAGAAATCCCGACACAATCGCAATTAAATAGATGATAATCGATAAACATACGTAACCGATTAATTAGGATTTATCTACAAATCTCAATCATCGCTATTTGATTGGTATGCAACGGACAATCCAAGGTTAATTATGGGCGCAATTTGCTCCCAGTTTGGCTAGTTACGTCCCAGTTTGGGCCATAATTTTTGAACCCAAAAGCTTTCGGATTTTGGTCCGATTTCCCTTTCCTAAAAATAGGAGTCTTCCCGTTCATTTAAAGAACTTTGCAACTTCGAACGAGAGCATCGTGTCTCTCTCGCTCGTTTATTTGCTTCTTCATCTCTATCAAAAAATCTTTCAAATCATTCCAACACATTACCACACCTATTGATTCAGCACTCTAAGCTCTTTGCATATAGATTCTAACGAGTTTTCAAGGGTTCTATACGTATGAGACAAGGTGTGCCATAGATCCGAAGACGCGTTTCTTGGTCTTTCGACGTCATGTTGCGAGGTAAGTTTGAGTGCCAACGTCCAAATTCTAAATCCCTTTGCTGCAGTTTAAAATTCGGACTTTATGTAGTTTGCATGTTAATAGTGATAAACATATACGATTCAAAATTCGAAGTTAAAAGAAATTAAGGAATAATTTTAAATTCTATCGCAAGTAGCTTTGCATGCTTGTTACAACATTGCTTAACAAAGACCTTGCAATTTATACATGTGT
>SNQN01000695.1:74410-87001 GCA_008642245.1 Bassia scoparia
TTTTATGACATCAACTTAACATATTGAAGAACATTCACATAAAATTTCAGATCATAATGCAAAGTGCAGGCTGTCCAAATCGAGCCATAAAATCAGAACAGAAATCTATCTAGATTGTGTGTTCGATGCATGTTCCTTTGTCTTGGGAGTTGATGCACGAATTTCATTCCTTTGAGGTTCCTAGTCAAGGTCCACATTTGTTAATCATTTTGGAGTATTCAAGGATCATTTATCATCAAGAAATTCGAAGGGGAATGCTAACAATGAATTAATCAATAATCAGAAAATCGAAGAGACACAATTCAAGCATGCATATGGACAGATTATTCTAGCTATTAATGGAGCTATTATGGACGACTTTTGAAGCCTTTCAACAGCCTAAATCTGAATCTTGTACTTGGGGAATAATTCTGGAAGACTCCTAAATATATTTCAGATTACTTGTGAAGCAAGGTGAAGCATTTATTGAAGTCAAGGCAAACGTTGAATCCGCCAGGTTTTTGTTCGTGAATATGCAAGMAGCTTTGAAGAGTTTTTACACATTATTAAAACCTGAATTATTAAGGGACGTGAAGTGATTCATATTCCTTGATATTTTTTATTTTTAAATTCTTCAATTGCAGTCTAGATTCATCCAAGAAGTCCAAGAGAAAACGCATCTACTCAAGACATGTGCGGGAAATTCTAGAGTTGCAACTTTTCAATATTTTCTTGCCTCTTTGTAGTCTGATTGCTTGGACTTTATTTTATTTTATGTCCTAGAACCTTGTAATTTTCGTGTCCTATATACAGGGCTTTGGTTTCATGAATAAAATCATATTTGAGTGATTAAAAATTGTTCAAGTTTGCATGTGTACTTAAGGACGTGTTCTTTCCCTCACTTAATTCGACTAGGGTTGGCTAGCTAGTTGAGTTTGTGATCTTGGGAGCTCCAACGAATACTTATGGTGGATTTCCTCGTGTGTTCTTGGCTCTAGCCTATTTCCTTCTGGTTTCCTTTCAACAAATGATTCATATCCATCTTCTTTCCTTCTTTTGTTTCTTCTTTTTTCATTTTTCTGAATATTTCATTATAGTTTCCTAGAGCCTCTACAAAATTGCAACATTTGTTGTAATGTCACAAGCTTATTTTAATCAAGTATGCTTCCTTTGAATGCAATAAACCTCAAAAGAACGCAATTCTATTTGTTTGTTTCTATTATCTTCGTTTCAATGCAATATGCTTTTATTTGATTCTTTTGGGTTCTCCTCAATGCAATTGGTTTCCAATATCTTCCATTTGRTTAGTTGTAATGTCACAAATTAATTTTCTTCAAGTGTGCTTCAATTGAATGCAATAAACCTCAAAAGAACGCAATTGTATTTGTTTGTTTCTATTAGTTTATTTTGAATGCAATAGGCTTTTCTTTGATTCTTTTGGCTTTGCTCCAATGCAATTGTCTTCCAATTTCTTCAATTAGCTTAGTCATAATGTCACAAGCTTTTTTGCATCGAGTGTGCTTCATTTAAATGCAAAAAAACCTCAACTGGAAGCAATTCTATTGATTTGTTTCTATTATCTTCGTGTGAATGCAATAGGCTTTTCTTTAATTCTATTCGGTTTGCCTCAATGAAATTGGCTTCCAATATCTTTCACTAGCTTATTTGTAATMTTACAAGCTTATTTACATCAAGTGTGCTTCATTAGAATGCAATAAACCTCAAAAGAACACAATACCATTTGTTTGTTTCTATTAGGTTCGTCTGAATGTAATATGCTTTTTTTTTTTATTCTTGTGGGTTTACCACAATGAAATTGGATTCCAATATTTTCCATTAGCTTAATTGTATTGTCACACTCTTATTTTCATGAAGTGTGCTTCATTTGAAAGCAATAAATCTCAAAAGAACGCAATTCTATTTGTTTGTTTCTATTAGCTTGTTTTGAATGCATTAGGATTTTGTTTGATTTTTTGGCTTTGTGTTGCAATTTTTGCAACATGATTTCCTAGCTTTTTATTTTTAGTCCAGAAAATAAAAGTCCAACTTGTTGTCTTGAGTCTTGGTTTGTTTTTAGTCAGGTTTGGAACATGTTATTTTGAGTTTAATTTAATTTCCTTTTTATTTAAGTCATTCAAATTTAGTAACACAATTTCAAATTGTGTTTTGCAAAATTTCGGTTCAGTCCAAATAGTCCAAGTAGTCCAAATTCTAGTCCAGATTTGGTTTGAGTCAATTACAACTTTGTGTTTCTTGTGAATTGAGTTGTATTTATTTTTGTACTTTATTTCTACTATTTTGAGTCATAAACTTCAGTCACCAAGTCAGCAAGTTCGAGTTGCATGCATGGAATTTCAGGAGTCACAATTCAGTCCGGATTCAAGATGCATGTGAAGGGTTTCAAGCTTAATTGGCAAACAACAATCAAGTTGACTTATGGTTCGACTTGGCTTCTCAAGTGGCTCATCAAAGACAGTTACATTCGGATATTAAAGCAAGGAAGCAAGTTGCCATCATTGAGTCAATTCTAAATTAAAGGCTTGATTGCGCATTAAATGAGGAAACCCTAATTCGGTTGGAGCATTCATTTTGGATGGTTTTTTCATGGTTCATCAAGGGTTTATTAATCTGATTTTAATTAGGGAAATGTGCTTTAATTTCCTTAGTTATTTTGGGTTTTTAAACCTTTCCTTTTCTGTCCAAGCTCATTCAAAACACATAAGGATATTTCAAGGGTTGCTTTGGCTTTCCAATTTTCTTTATTTTCTGAAATATCTTGTAATTAATCAATAAGTGTTTTATGGCTGTAATATTCGGCAATATAATGCCATCTACTTAAATGAAATGAAATCAGCTTGGTGATTATATTTGTGCTTTGAGCATAAGGTCCTTTGGACGTGTCTGAATTCCCTTGCTTAATTCAACTAGGGTAGTCTAGCTAGTGGTCTTTGTGATCTTGGGAGACCCAACGAGTCTTTGTGGTGGATTCCCCGAAGATTNGTTGAGTGCAATAACCCAAAAAAGTACGCAATTCTATTCATTTGTTTCTATTAGCTTTGATTGAATGCAATAGGCTTTTCTTTGATTCTTTTGGTTCTGGTTCAATGCAATTGACTTCCAATCTCTTCTATTACTATAATTGTAATGTCAGAAGTTTATTTTCATCGAGTGTGATTTATTTAAATGCAATAAACCTCAAAATTACGCAATTCTATTTCTTTGTTTCTATAAGCTTCATTTGAATGCAATAGTCTCTTCTTTGATTCTTTTGGGTTTGCYTTAAWGCAATTGGCTTCCTATCTCTTTCATTAGCGTAGTTGTAATGTCACAAGCTTATTTGAATCGAGTGTTCTTCATTTGAATGCAACAAACCTSTACTGGAWGTAAATCTTTTTGTTTGTTTCTATTAACTTCGTTTGTATGCAATAGGTTTTTCCTTGATTCTACTTGTTTTTTCTCGATGCAATTGGGTTCCAATATCTTTCATTATGTTGTAATTTTTGCAACATGATTTCTTAAGTCTTAGAGTTAAAGAATAAAAGTCCAACTTTTAGGTTAATTCCAGTTTGTTACTTCTGTCCTAGTTTATTTGTAATTATAGTTGGATAATTTGAGTTGTAATTTTTGTTTTGAGTCCTTAATATTTTCTTTGAGTCATGTTTGAGTCGAAAATTTCACAATGTATTTGTGCATTTTCAGTATGTCCAGTCTTACTTGAATCGATTTTATGTTATTTACAATTTGTATTTTTCTGGAAATTCGATCTGTAATTAGCTTAAGGTTTTTTTTTTTTGCTTATTTTGAGTCATCAAAATCAGTCATCAAAGTCCAAGAAATCAGTTGCAAGTTGTGGGTAATTCAAGGGACAAATTCAGAAGAACAACTCAAGAGTTTTCAAGCTTCAATTTAGGGTTTTGGGCTGATTATGCATGAGCAATCAAGGGGGGAGGTTTGGAACGTCTATGGCATCTCAAGGGTCTTAAAAATCAGTTTCATCATTAAAGGAGAAAGGCCAAAAGCATGCTMCAATCAAACACACAAATCAGAATTATAAYAKCCATGATTGAAGCATTTATGGAAACCCTAATTCGGTTTCAATGCATTTATTTGGACGGTTTTTGGCAAGGATCATCAAAAGGCTTTTTAATCTGATTTTATTAGGGAATATCATGCTTTGCATTCCTTAATAGGTAGGTTATGGKTTATCACATTTTAGTCCATATTTCAGTCCACGGACAAGTTACACACGAAGGAAAATCAAGAGGCGCAACTTTCCAATTTTCTGATTTTTGTAATTTGATTTTTTCTAAGTTTCTTTTCTGAATTTTCACTTTGTAATTAATGATCTAAAACCTAGAGACTTGTAATTTCGTGGCCATATAAGGCCTTTACATATCAATGAAACAAATTAGATTTTTGGTGATTAAAAACTTATGCAATGTGCATATGTCTTAGGACGTGTTTTCTTTCCCTTACTATATTCAACTAGGGTTGGCTAGCTAGTTGAGTTGGTGATCTTAGGAGCCCCAACGAATACTTGTTGTGGATTCAACGAGTATTCTTGGCCCTAGCCTATTTCCTATCTAGTTTTCCTTCAATCATAGGATCCATATTCCTCTTCTTTCATATTCTTTCGTTTCTTCCTTTTCATTTCTCTTAATTTTTCATTMTAATTTCCTAGAACCTCTACGAAATTGCAACACATTAGCTTTGCTGTAATGTCACAAACTTATTTGCATCAAGTTTTCTTCATTTGAATGCAATAAACCTCAACTGGACGCAATTCTATTTGTTTGTTTCTATTATCTTGGTTTGAATGTAATAGGCTTTTCTTTGATTCTTTTTTCTAATATATTCCACTACCTTCGTTGTAATGTACCAAGCTTATTTTCATCAAATGTTCTTCATGTGAATGCAATAAACCTCAAAAGAATGCAATTCTATTTGTTTGTTCCTATTAGCTTGGTTTAAGTAATAGGATTTTCTTTGTTTCTTTTAGCTTTGCTCCAATGCAATTGGCTTCCAATTTCTTCAATTAGTGTATTTGTAATGTCACAAGCTTGTTTACATCAAGTGATCTTTATTTGAATTCAATAAACCTCAACTGGAAGCAATTCTATTTATTTGTTTCTATTATATCTTTGTGTGAATGRTGTAGGGTCTTCTTTGATTCTTTTGGGGTTGCCTCAATGCAATTGGCTTCTAATATTTTCCACTAGCTTAGTTGTAATATTACAAGCTTTTTTGTACRGAGTGTGCTTCATTTGAATGCAATAAACGTCAATGGTAAGCAAATCTTTATGCTTGTTTCTATTAACTTCGTTTGTATGCAATAGGGTTTTCTTTAATTCTATTGGGTTTTTCTCAATGCAATTGGGTTACAATATCTTTCATTAGCTTTGTTGTAATGTCACAAACTTATTTGCATCAAGTTTTCTTCATTTGAATGCAATAAACCTCAACTGGATGCAATTCTATTTGTTTGTTTCTACTATCTTCATTTGAATGCAATAGGCTTTTCTTTGATTCTTTTAGGTTTGCCTCAATGCTATTGGCTTTTAATATTTTCCACTAGCTTAGTTGTAATATATCAAGCTTATTTTCATCAAATGAGCTTCATTTGAATGCAATAAACCTCAAAAGAATGCAATTCTATTTGTTTGTTCCTATGAGCTTGGTGCGAATGCAATACGATTTTCTTTGTTTCTTTTGGCTTTGCTCCAATACAATTGGCTTCCAATGTATTCAACTAGTGTAGTCGCAATGTCAKAAGCTTGTTTGCATCAAGCGTGCTTTATTTGAATGCAATTAACCTCGAATGGAAGCAATTCTATTTCATCGTTTCTATTATCTTCGTGTGAATACAGTATGCTCTTCATTGTTTCTTTTGGGTTTGCCTCAATGCAATTGGCTTTCAATATCTTTTACTGGCTTAGTTATATTGTCACAAGCTTTTTTGTAGTTGTAATACAATTGGCTTCCAATATCACTGATGAGTATTCATTGGCTATTCTTGAAAATTATCCTATTGAGTTGCAAATTAACAATAAAAATCCGGATAATTATGTTAGGGTTGTCACATATTTGTTCCTTGAAGAAAATCACGTGCAAAAGGAAGATACACTCGGATTTGGGACGAAATTMGTCAAATGAAGTTATTGGGAAAATCTGGAAAATATCCGAATATTAAATCAGGTTGTTAGGATTAATTATTAGATTTATCTAGTTGTTAGGATCAATTGGTAGTTTTATTTTATTTGGCCCGAATTAACTAGGATTAGATTAGTTGGTTAGGATATTATTCTGATTTGTTAGTTAGAATAATATCTTAGATTAGATTATGGTTAGTTTGTTAGATTAGATTCGGTTAGTTAGGGTTAGTTATGTCCGTGTGATTAGTCGGGTAGGCTTAGATTTAATTAGATATTGTTAGGATATTTTAGGATATAATTAGTTAGGATAATTTCTAGATAAGATTTATATCTTTCCTTAAATATCTTAGTTAGTTTTAGATACTATTTTTTGTTATATATGGTTCGAATTCTTTAATAAAAATTCAGTTAATTCTTGTCAAAAAATCCTCTTTGTTAATTCAGAGAAAACCTTGTGAGTTCTGTGGCTGGTCCGGAAATTCACTTGATTAGCTACATTGTCAGTTGCTTCTTTGCAGCTGGTTCCACTTTYTGAGTTAAGATCTTTCGAATCCTTTAAAGATTCGAAGTTATTTTCAGTTTTAAAACACAAATAAACACTTGTTCTTTATTTCCACTTGTTTTATGGATTTATGAGGATTCTTTCCTTATAAATCCACATCAATCACAAACATATTTGCATCAACTGTGCCTCATATGAATGCAATAAACCTAAAAGGACATCAATTCTTTTTTTTTTGTTTCTATTAGCTTGGTTTGAATGCAATAGGCCTTTCTTTGATTCTTTTGGGTTTTTGTCAACGCAATTAGCTTCCTATAGCTTCCATTAGCTTCGTTGTAAAGTCACAACCTTGTTTACATCAAGAGTGTTTCCTTAAAATGCTAGAAACCTCAAAAGAAAGTAATTCTATTGGAGTGCAATAGGATTTTTTTTATTCTTTTGGCTTTGCTCCAATGCAATTGGCTTCCAATTCCTTCAGTTAGCTTAGTTGCAATGTCACGAGCTTGTTTCCATCAATTGTGCCTCAGTTGATTGCAATAAAGCTCAAATAGAAGTAATTCTATACTAGTTTGTTTGTATTATCTTTGTTTGAATGCAATTGGCTCTTCTTTGATTATTTTGTGTTCGCCTCAATGTAATTGGCTTCTCATATCTTCCGCTAGCTTATTTGTAATGTCACATGTTTATTTTKATCTAGTGTGCTTCATTTGAATGCAATAAGCCTCAAAAGAACGTCATTCTARTTGTTTGTTTATATTAGCTTCGTTTGAATGCAATAAGCTTTTCTTTTATTATTTTGGGTTTTCCTCACAACAATTGGCATCCAATATCTTACATTAGCTTCATTGTAATGTCACAAACACATTTGCATCATGTACACTTCATTTGAATGCAATATACCTCTAAAGAACGCATATCTATTTGTTTGTTTCTATATTTTCTTTGTTTAAGTGCAATAGACTTTTCTTTATTTCTTTTGGGTTTTCCTCAATGCAATTGGCTTGGGATATCTTCCATTAGCTTAGTTATAATGACAAAAGCTTATTTTCATCAAGTGTGCTTCATTTAAATGTAATAAACCTCAAAAGAACGTAATTCTATTTCTTTGTTCCTATTAGCTTGGTTTCAATGCAATAGGATTTTGTTTGATTCTTTTGGCTTTGCTCTAATGCAATTGGCTTCCAATTTCTTCAATTAGTGTCATTGTAATGTCATAATATTCTTTGCATCGGGTGTACTTCATTTGAATGCAATAAACCTCCAACTGGACGCAATTCTGTTTGTTTGTTTTTAATATCTTCGTTTAAATGCAATAGGCTTTTCCTTGATTCTTTTGGGTTTGCTWATGCAATTGGCTTCCAATATCTTCCACTAGCTTATTTGTAAAGTTACAAGCTTATTTGCATCAATTGTGCTTCATTAAAATGCAATAAACCTCAAAATAACGCAATTCTATTTGTTTGTTTCTATTAGCTTCGTTTGAATGCAATAGGCTTTTATTTGATTGTTTGGGTTTTCCTCAATGAAATTGGTTTCCAATATCTTCCATTAGCTTAGTTTTAATGTCACAAGCTTATTTTCATCAAGTGTGCTTCATTTGAATGCAATAAACCTCAAAAAACCGCAATTCTATTTGTTTGTTTCTATTAGCTTTGTTTGAATACAATAGGCTTTTCTTTGATTCCTTTGGGTTTGCATCAATGCAATTGGCATCCAATCTCTTCCATTAGCGTYGTTGTAATGTTACAAGCTTAATCGCATAGATTGTGCTTCATTTGAATTCAAGAAACCTCAACAGGATGTAATTCTATTTGTTTGTTTCCATTATCTTCGTTCAAATGCAATAGGCTTCTCTTTGATTCTTTTGGGTTTTCTCAATGCAATATGCTTACAATATCTTCTATTAGCTTTTATGTAATGTCACAAGCTTATTTGCATCAAGTGTTCTTCATTTCAACGCAAGAAACCTCAACTGGARGCAAGTCTATTTGTTTGTTTCTATTATATTCGTTTGAATGTAACGGGCTTTTCTTTGATTCTTTTGAGTTTGCCTTAATGAAATTGGCTTCCAATAACTTCTACTAGCTTGGTTGAAATGTTACAACCTTATTTGCAACAAGTGTGCTTCATTTGAATGCAATAAACCTCAAACGAATGCAGRTCTATCTGTTTGTTTCTATTATCTTGGTTTGATTGCAATATGATTTTCTTTGATTCTTTTGGCTTCGCTCCCAAGCAATTGTCTTTTAATTGCTACAATTAGCATTTTTGTAATGTCACAAGCTTATTTTCATAAATTGTGCTTTATTTGAATGCAATAAACTTCAACTAGATGTAATTCTATTTGTTTTGTTTCTTTTATCTACATTTGAATGCAATAGGTTTTCTTTGACTTTTTTGGGTTGTCCTCAATGCAATATGCGTCAAATATCTTCCATTATTTTTGTTTTTGCAATTTTTACAATATGATTTCCTAGTCCTTTGAGTCAAATAAAGTCCAACTAGTTTCGAGTCCTAGTTTCTTTGTATTAGGTTGTTGTTGGACTAATCTGGTTGTATTTTTCATTGTTTTTGTTTTCTTTGAGAGTTACAACTTGAGTCATGTTTTTAATCTTATTTTGAGTCATGTTTTAAGTTTCTATTAAGTTATTATTATTTTTAGATTGAGTGGAAAATTTGTAAAACAAGTCAGAATGTGTTTTACAGATTTCAGTTTGAATCAGTTTTGTAACCCGGTTTGATCTGCTTGTTTAAGATTGAATCTTTGGGTTTTTCTAGTCCAATTTTTTATGAGTCAAAGTACAAAGATTCTAGTTTATTGGGTAAAATTTTCAAGTCGATTTGAGTAAAGGATGTTGTCCAAAAGATCAACCAAAGACAGAAGCGCCGGCCGAGAAGTGTTCTGTTTCAAGACTGAGCCGCAACCATTCCAGAAGGCTAATGGAGCTAAAAWTTTTATGACATCAACTTAACATATTGAAGAACATTCACATAAAATTTCAGATCATAATGCAAAGTGCAGGCTGTCCAAATCGAGCCATAAAATCAGAACAGAAATCTATCTAGATTGTGTGTTCGATGCATGTTCCTTTGTCTTGGGAGTTGATGCACGAATTTCATTCCTTTGAGGTTCCTAGTCAAGGTCCACATTTGTTAATCATTTTGGAGTATTCAAGGATCATTTATCATCAAGAAATTCGAAGGGGAATGCTAACAATGAATTAATCAATAATCAGAAAATCGAAGAGACACAATTCAAGCATGCATATGGACAGATTATTCTAGCTATTAATGGAGCTATTATGGACGACTTTTGAAGCCTTTCAACAGCCTAAATCTGAATCTTGTACTTGGGGAATAATTCTGGAAGACTCCTAAATATATTTCAGATTACTTGTGAAGCAAGGTGAAGCATTTATTGAAGTCAAGGCAAACGTTGAATCCGCCAGGTTTTTGTTCGTGAATATGCAAGGGATCTTTGAAGAGTTTTTTACACATTATTAAACCTGAAGTCTATGTTAGCTTGCTTGAGGACAAGCAAGAGTTTGGCTTGGGGGGAGTTTGATGTATTGTATTATATGGTTTTCCTCCCATTTCTCTTGCTATATGAATTGTTGTTTTTGGCCTTCTTAAGGCCCTCTTTGCTACTAATGTTGTTTGTTTAGTGTTTGAGTAGGTTTAGGTTGCTTCATTTATTTGGAGTGATTTCGGAGCTATTTTGCAACATTACGGAGTTTATCAGAAGTAGCAATGAGCTAGGAGTGGAGCAACGCAAGGGAGTTGATACATGCTTACTCTTTTAACCATAACTTTTGTTTCGTTCGTCGGATTAGTGCGATTCCAGCTGCATTGGAACTAGACTTCGAGAGCTTCGATTGAATAGGTCACATGCATGATTTGGATCACCGGAGCTCGAGATATGGCTCTTGAAGATGGACGATTCTGCTGCCAGAACCATATCCGATCCGATCGGATCACACCCGATCCGATCGGATCGAGGCCGATTCGCACTTAAGTGGCTTTTAAATTAGCTTTTAATGAAGGGCATGATTGTAATTTAGCAAGCTTAGTTTAATTTAGATATTTTTCTGATGTTTAAAGGCTAGAAATCCTAATTCTATCATTATCTATTATTCTATTATTCTAGTTTACATCAAAGGAGAGAATTTTCCCAATTACGTTATTTTGTCAAGAACCCTAGTTTTTGGTCTTCAATAGAAATCAATCATTCAATCATCAATTGCAACCATTATTTTGGTAATTAATTCTTTCTTTAATTCAATTCTTATTGCTTTCAATTATTCATACTTTTGATATTGCTTTGAATTGTTTAGCTTATTAATTATTACTTCAATTATTTTAGCGCTTTATATTATTTTGATTATTCTTGCTTTAATTATGTCTATATATTATAATCATCATGTTTAGTGCAATTATGAGTGAGTAGTCTAATTTCTAGAGCGATTGGGGATCTATAGCATATGATTGATTATTAATGGTTTGATGCAATTCATGGCTTGGCTTATTTTAATTAATATCCTATTTGATTGTTCTTCATGTTATTCAATTAGGTAGTGCACGACTTAATTGCGTAATTAGATTAGTCATGAGTTTCTAGATCTAGCGATTGAAACTTAATACAGATCTACATCAATAGGTAGAACGAGACTTTCCTAGGTCGAAAGATACGTTAGGAGTAGTTTATGGTTTAATTGATTCGAGAGAACTTTAATCTCTGTTTGATTTTGCCATGCTATGAATTGTTGACGCCAAATCGTTGTCAATTACTGCTATATGTGAACCATAGCTCTAGATTCTTTTATCATATAGTAAATTTCTTCTTTTAATTGTAGTCTTAGTTTTAATTAGTCTTAATCACCATTCAACGCTCCTTTGCTAGTTTAGATGCTTAAATTCAATTAATCAGTGGTTGTTGTTTCCTCGTGGATACGATCCTGTTACCACTAGCTGCAGGTTAGTTCTAATAGGTATTTTTGATAGGTACGCGACAAGCCTTTCAATTTGGCGCCGTTGCCGGGGAAACGGCTTAATTATTGATTAATTGTTTGAGTCTAAACTATTTTTTATTGTCTTGAAGAACAATTCGTTGTTCTTCAGGACAGTACTTACGATCGCTGTAGTTTTCTCTAGTTTATGCGCAGGTCTTCCGACTTGGAGATTTGATCTCATACGATCCCGAGTGGAGCGAACTTACCATAGACGGAAGAATTCCGTGAGGCGGTTGGATTTTCAGATTCTTCCATCTCTCATCAGTTTCGAACCCTTATACGAGACTGATTTAGAGGAGGGAAGTCACATTCAGTGCCAAACGAAGTAAGTAGTCCATCCTGATCCTGAACCTGAAGAGATGGCGGCACAACAGAACGCTTCTCATGGACTACTCTCAGCCTAGTCGGAATGAGATTCCGACGGTCTAGGCATGCCTACTCTAGCGGCAGCCAACTTTGAAATAAGCCTGCGCTGTGTGAATATGATCGAGCGCAATCAGTTTGGAGGAATGCGACTGAGGATCCCAACTTGCATATCTCTAATTTCCTCCAATATTGTGGTACTGTTAAGCATGCTTGGTGTTGAGCCTGATCAGCTTCGTATTATGCTATTCCTTTCTCATTGCGGGACAGAGCTCGATTATGGTTGAACAGTCTTGATGCAACCGCATTTGATTCGTGGATGCTCTTTCTCTTGCTTTCTACAAGAAGTACTATCCTCCAGAGAAGACTGCTCAAATGCGTAGCAAGATCACTAACTTTACGCAAGATGTTGATGAGACCTTTATGAGGCATGGGAGCGATACAAGGAGCTACATCGAATGTGCCTCATCATGGTCTAGAGAAATGGCTCTGGTTCAGACTTTCTATAATGGTTTGAACAGTGAATCTCATATTATTCTCGATTCCGCAGCGAATGGGAGGTTCATGAGTCAGACAGTCAAATCTG
>SNQN01000695.1:87026-102922 GCA_008642245.1 Bassia scoparia
TTTATTTTGAATGCAATAGGCTTTTCTTTGATTCTTTTGGCTTTGCTCCAATGCAATTGTCTTCCAATTTCTTCAATTAGCTTAGTCATAATGTCACAAGCTTTTTTGCATCGAGTGTGCTTCATTTAAATGCAAAAAAACCTCAACTGGAAGCAATTCTATTGATTTGTTTCTATTATCTTCGTGTGAATGCAATAGGCTTTTCTTTAATTCTATTCGGTTTGCCTCAATGAAATTGGCTTCCAATATCTTTCACTAGCTTATTTGTAATGTTACAAGCTTATTTACATCAAGTGTGCTTCATTAGAATGCAATAAACCTCAAAAGAACACAATACCATTTGTTTGTTTCTATTAGGTTCGTCTGAATGTAATATGCTTTTTTTTATTCTTGTGGGTTTACCACAATGAAATTGGATTCCAATATTTTCCATTAGCTTAAATGTATTGTCACACTCTTATTTTCATGAAGTGTGCTTCATTTGAAAGCAATAAATCTCAAAAGAACGCAATTCTATTTGTTTGTTTCTATTAGCTTGTTTTGAATGCAATAGGATTTTGTTTGATTCTTTTGGCTTTGTGTTGCAATTTTTGCAACATGATTTCCTAGCCTTTTATTTTTAGTCCAGAAAATAAAAGTCCAACTTGTTGTCTTGAGTCTTGGTTTGTTTTTAGTCAGGTTTGGAACATGTTATTTTGAGTTTAATTTAATTTCCTTTTTATTTAAGTCATTCAAATTTAGTAACACAATTTCAAATTGTGTTTTGCAAAATTTCGGTTCAGTCCAAATAGTCCAAGTAGTCCAAATTCTAGTCCAGATTTGGTTTGAGTCAATTACAACTTTGTGTTTCTTGTGAATTGAGTTGTATTTATTTTTGTACTTTATTTCTACTATTTTGAGTCATAAACTTCAGTCACCAAGTCAGCAAGTTCGAGTTGCATGCATGGAATTTCAGGAGTCACAATTCAGTCCGGATTCAAGATGCATGTGAAGGGTTTCAAGCTTAATTGGCAAACAACAATCAAGTTGACTTATGGTTCGACTTGGCTTCTCAAGTGGCTCATCAAAGACAGTTACATTCGGATATTAAAGCAAGGAAGCAAGTTGCCATCATTGAGTCAATTCTAAATTAAAGGCTTGATTGCGCATTAAATGAGGAAACCCTAATTCGGTTGGAGCATTCATTTTGGATGGTTTTTTCATGGTTCATCAAGGGTTTATTAATCTGATTTTAATTAGGGAAATGTGCTTTAATTTCCTTAGTTATTTTGGGTTTTTAAACCTTTCCTTTTCTGTCCAAGCTCATTCAAAACACATAAGGATATTTCAAGGGTTGCTTTGGCTTTCCAATTTTCTTTATTTTCTGAAATATCTTGTAATTAATCAATAAGTGTTTTATGGCTGTAATATTCGGCAATATAATGCCATCTACTTAAATGAAATGAAATCAGCTTGGTGATTATATTTGTGCTTTGAGCATAAGGTCCTTTGGACGTGTCTGAATTCCCTTGCTTAATTCAACTAGGGTAGTCTAGCTAGTGGTCTTTGTGATCTTGGGAGACCCAACGAGTCTTTGTGGTGGATTCCCCGAAGATTCTTGGTTCTAGACTATTAACTTCTATCTTGATTTTCACTCCAAATAAAATCAGTTTGCATCTTCCTAGTGCCACTACGAATTTGCAACACTTTGCTCCAATGCAATTGTGTTCCAATTTCTTCAATTAGCGTAGTAAAATGTCACAAGATTGTTTGCATCGAGTGTGCTTCATTTGAAAAATATAAACCTCAACTGGAAGCAATTCTATTTATTTGTTTCTATTATCTTCGTGTGAATGCAATAGGCTTTTCTTTTATTCTTTTGGGTTTGCATCAATGCAACTAGCTTCCAATATCTTCTACTAGCTTATATATAATGTTACAAGCTTATTTGCATTAAGTGTGCTTCATTAGAATGCAATAAACCTCAAAATAACGCAATTCTATTTGTTTGTTTCCATTAGCTTCGTTTGAATGCAATAAGCTTTTCTTTTATTGTTTGGGTTTTCCTCAATGCATTTAGTATCCAATATCTTCCATTAGCTTAATTTTAATGTCACAAGCTTATTTGCATCAAGTGTGCTTCATTTGAATGCAATAAACCTCGAAAAACCGCAATTCTATTTGTTTGTTTCTATTAGCATCGTTTGAATGCAATAGGCTTTTCTTTGATTCCTTTGAGTTTGCTTCAATGCAATTGGTTTCCAATCTCTTCCATTAGCGTAGTTGTAATGTCACAAGCTTAATTGCATAGATTGTGGTTCATTTGAATGCAACAAATTTCAACTGGATGTAATTCTATTTGTTTGTTTCCATTATCTTTGTTTGCATGCAATAGGGTTTTCTTTTATTCTGTTGGGTTTCCTCAATGCAATATGCTTCCAGTATCTTCTATTAGCTTTGTTTTAATGTTACAAGCTTATTTGCATCAAGTGTTCTTCATCTCAATGCAACAAACCTCTACTGGATGAAATTCTATTTATTTGTTTCTATAATCTTTGTTTGAATGCAATAAGTTTTCGTTATTCTTTTGGGTTTACCTCAACGCAATTAGCTTCCAATAACTTCCACTAGCTTAGTTGAAATGTCACAAGCTTATTTGCATCAAATGTGCTTCATTTGAATGCAATAAACCTCAAAAGAACGCAATTCTATTTATTTGTTTCTATTATCTTGGTTTAAATCCTTTAGAGGACTTAAAGATGAAATTATACGAAAGTTTGTTCCAAGAGATTTTGATCATGAAACCTATGTGAAGTTAACTTCTCTTATTCAAGGAAGTATGAGCGTCAAAAAATATATTGTAGAATTTGAAAAATTATATTTATTATGTCTTGTTGAAAAAAGGGAACAACAAAAGATGGCTCATTTTCAAAGGGGTTTACATACGAATATTTCTCAAAAGATTCATCTTTATGATTTCGATGATTTTGATTATATGTGTTATGAAGTTTTGAAAATTAAGAAGCGTGAAAAGAGAAGGAAATCAAGAACAAGAAGAAATTGAAAAGTTGAAAATCATGGATAGATCTCGAGTCCTTTATCATCTTCAAGAATTTAAGCTCATGTTAGGAATAGAAAACAATGTTCCATCATCTCATAGTGGAGGGGAAATGCAAGATATTACATGTGTTGATCTAGAAAGTGCCCAAGATATGGATAAGGTTGAAACTTTGGATTCTACAAGTGATATACCTTTGAGTTTTGATGCACACAATGAGCTTGTACAAGGAGAATGGATTGTTCATAATAGTTGCACCATGGGAGAAAAGGTTAGTACCATCATCACTACAGTCAAAACCGAATTGGAAGAACCTACTACAAAGCAATATTCTATTCCTTTCGCACAAAAGGTGGATCTACTAATTGACACTTATCAAATTTGAGTCTTTGAAAAATGGGAAAATCTTTAAAGAACAAGGAAGATGGTTCGTTGACTTATATCTGGAAGTGACCACTTCACAACTACAACTCGTCCATAGATATTATTGTTGAAGCACATGTTCAAGAACCTACAATCCTACTTCACAATACTATGGAGTGTCGCATATGGATGTGGCTTGCCGCACCAAAACTTGGGACAAGTTTATTCAAGAAAGGGAGAATGATCTAGATAGGGATTAGATCAGTATTATTATCTTTATTTTATTATTATTGTTAGATATTTGTTAGGATATTATTTAGTTTGTTAGATAAATATGTTAGGATAAAAAATGGTTAGGGTTGTTAGGATTGAGTCAATTAGTTTGGTAGGGTAAATTAAGATAAACCCACTCAGTTTTAGTTAGATATTATTTAGATATTATTAGGATATAATTAGTTGGATATTCTTTAGATATTACTAGAATATCATTATTTTCTGAATAACATATATATCTTTTCTAAAATATCTTAGTCAGTTTTAGAAATTATTTTGCACTATAAATACGGATCGAATTAATTAATAAAAAATTAGTTTATTCTTTTGTCAAATTCTTCTCTATTTTTTATTCAAGAAAACCTTTTTGAATTTAATCAGGTGTGTCCGATTAGTTTACTTGATTAACTACAGTGGTGATGTGTGCTCTTTGTGCGTTAAGAACCTTTGGAATTCCCTTGTGTCCTAGATTTTAAAGTTAATTTTAATTTGTTTAGTTCCCATTCTTTGAGAATATCCTTTGTTGTTAATTTATTCGTGAGAGTTAAGGAGTTTGTGAGCATCTTGCTTATAAATCCACATCAAGATATTGGATGCAAATTGCATTAAGGAAAACGCAATAGAATCAACGAAAAACCTATTGCATTCAAACGAAGATAATAGTAACAAACAAAAAGAGTTGTTTCCAATTGAGGTTTATTTGCCTCAAATGAAGCACACTCGATGCAAAAAATCTTGTGACATTACAACTACGCTAATTGAAGAAATTGGAAGACAATTGCAATGGAGCAAAGCCAAAAGAATCAAAGATAATCCTATTACATTTAAACCAAGCTAATAGAAACAAAAAAATAGAATTGTCTTCTTTTGAGGTTTATTGCATTCAATTGAAGCACACTTGATAAGCTTGTGACATAAGAACTAAGCTAATGGAAGATATTGGAAACCAATTGCATTGAGGAAAAAACCAAAAGAATCAAAGAAAAGCCTATTGCATTTAAAAGAAGCTAATAGAAAAAAACAATTAGAATTACAATATTTTGCGGAGTATTGCATTCTAATGAAGCACACTTGATGCAAAAGAGCTTGTGACATTACAACTAATCTAATTGAAGATATTCAAAATCAATTGCATTGTGGAAAACCCAGAAGATTCAAAGAAAAGCCAATTGCATTGAAACGAAGCTAATACAAATAACAAACAAATAGAATTGCCTTCTTTTGAGGTATATTGCATTCAAATGAAGCACATTTGAAGCAAATAACCTTGTGATATTACAATAATCTAGTGGAAGATATTGGAAGCAATTGCATTGAGGCAAACCCAAAAGAATCAAAGAAAAGCCTATTGCATTCAATCGAAGATAATAGAAACAAACAAATAGAATTGTTTCCCAATGAGGTTTGTTGCATTCAAATGCGTTCAAATGATGCCAATTGCGTTGGAGCAAAGCAAAAAGCATCAAAGAAAATCCTATTGCATTCAAACAAAGCTAATAGAAACAAACAAATAGAATTATGTTCATTTGAGGTTTATTGCACTCAAATTAAGCACACTTGATGCAAATAAGCTTGTGACATTACAACTAACCTAAGGGAGGATATTGGAATCCAATTGCCTTGAGAGAAACTAGAAAGAATCACAGAAAAACCTATTGCATTCACACGAAGATAATAGTAACATACAAATAAAATTGCTTCCGGTTGAGGTTTATTGCATTGAAATAAAGCACGCTCGATGTAAAAGATTAAAAGAAAAGCCTATGCATTCAAAAGAAGCTAATAGAAAGAAACAATTCGAATTGCATTCTTTTGTGGTTTATATCATTCAAATGAACCACTCTTGATGCAAAAGTGCTGTGACATTACAACTTATCGAATGGAAGATATTGAAAACCAATTACATTGAGGAAAAGCCAAAATAATCAAGGAAAAGCCTATTGCATTAAAACGAAGCTAATAGAAACAAACAAAAAGAATTGCGTACATTTGAGGTTTATTGCATTCCAATGAACCACATTTGATGCAAATAAGCTCGTGACATTACAACTAAGCTAGTGGAAGATATTGAAGCCAATTGCATTGAGGCAAACCCAAAAGAATCAAAGAAAAGTGTATTACATTCAAACGAATATAATACAAACAAACAAATAGAGTTGTGTTCTTTTGAGGTTTATTGCATTCAAATGAATCACACTTGATGCAAATAAGCTTTTGACATTACAACTAAGCTAGTGGAAGACATTGAAAGCAATTACAATGAAGAAAACCCAAAAGAATCAAAGAAAAGCCTGTTGCATTCAAACGAAGATAATAGAAACAAAAAAATAGAATTGTTTCCCATTAAGGTTTATTGCATTCAAATGAAGTACACTTCATGCAACAAGGTTGTCAATTGCGTTCAAACGAAGCCAATTAAGTTGGAGCAGAGAAAAAAGAATAAAAAAATACTATTGCATTCAAATGAAGTACACTTCATGTAAACAATGTTGTCAATTACGTTCAAACGAAGCCAATTACAATAAAGCAAAGCAAAAAGAATCAAAGAAAATCCTATTGCATTCAAACGAAGCTAAAAGAAACAAACAAATAGAATTGCATTCTTTTGAGGTTTGTTGCAGTAAAATGAAGCACACTTGATGCAAATAAGCTTGTGACATTACAACTAAGCTATTCAAGGATATTGAAATCCAATTGCATTGAGAGAAACTAAAAAGAATAAAAGAAAAACCTATTGCATTCACACGAAGATAATAGAAACACACAAATAGAATTGTTTCCGGTTATCACATTACACCTAAGCTAATGGAAGATAATGAAAACCAATTGCATTAAGGAAAAACCAAAAGAATCAAAGAAAAGTAAATTGCTTTCAAACGAAGCTAATAGAAACGAACAAATAGAATAGCGTTCATTTGAGGATCATTGCATTTAAATGAAGCAGACGTGAAGAAAATAAGCTTTTCAAATTACAACTGAACTAATGGAAGATATTGGAAACCAATTACTTTGAGAAAAACCCAAAGAATTAAAGAAAAGCCAATTGTAATCAAACAAACCTAATAGAAACAAACAAATAAAATTGCATTCTTTTGATGTATATTGCATTCAAATGCAGCACACTTAGAGCAAATAAGTTAATAAGAAAAAAATTCAAAGAAAATCCTATTAATAAAAACAAATTAATAGAAACAAATTAATAAAATTGCGTTCTTTTGAGATTTATTGCATTTAAATGATGCACACTCGATGAAAATAAGCTTGTGAAATTAGAACTAAGCTAATAGAAGATATTGCAAACCAATTGCACTGAGGAAAACCCAAAAGATTCAAAGAAAAGCCTATGCATTCAAAAGAAGCTAATAGAAAGAAACAATTAGAATTGCGTACTTTATATCATTCAAATGAACCACTCTTGATGCAAAAGTGCTGTGACATTATAACTTATCTAATGGAAGATATTGAAAACCAATTGCATTGAGGGAAAGCCAAAAGAATCAAGGAAAAGCCTATTGCATTGAAACGAAGCTAATAGAAACAAACAAATAGAATTGCGTACTTTTGAGGTTTATTGCATTCAAATGAACCACATTTGATGCAAATAAGCTCGTGACCTTACAACTAAGCTAGTGGAAGATATTGAAGCCAATTGCATTGAGGTAAACCCAAAAGAATCAAAGAAAAGCGTATTACATTCAAACGAATATAATACAAACAAACAAATAGAGTTGTGTTCTTTTGAGGTTTATTGCAATCAAATGAAGCACACTTGATGCAAATAAGCTTTTGACATTGCAACTAAACTAATAAATTATATGAGAAACCGATTTCATTGAGAAAACCTAAAGAATCAATGAAAAACCAATTGCATTCAAACGAACCTAATAGAAACAAACAAATACAATTGCATTCTTTTGAGGTTTATTACATTCAAAAGAAGCACACTTGCAGCAAATAAGCTTGTGACATTACAACTAAGCTAGTGGAAGATATTGAAAGCAATTACAATGAAGCAAACCCTAAAGAATCAAAGAAAAGCCTATTGCATTCAAACGAAGATAATAGAAACAAAAAAATAGAATTGTTTCCCATTCAGGTTTATTGCATTAAAATGAAGTACACTTCATGCAACAAGGTTGTCAATTGCGTTCTAACGAAGCCACTTACGTTGGAGAATAGCAAAAAGAATCATAAAAATCCTATTGCATACAAATGAAGTACACTTCACGCAAACAACGTTGTCAATTGCGTTCAAACGAATTACTTTGGAGCAAAACAAAAAGAATCATAGAAAATCTATTGCATTCAAACGAAGCTAATAGAAACAAACAAATAAAATTACGTTCTTTTGAGGTTTGTTGCATTCAAATGAAGCACACTTGATGCAAATAAGCTTGTGACATTAAAACTAAGCTAATGGAGGATATTGGATACTAAATGCATTGAGGAAAACCCAAACAATCAAAGAAAATCCTATTGCATTCAAACGAAGCTAATGGAAACAAATAAATAGAATTGCGTTATTTTGAGGTTTATTGCATTCTAATGAAGCACACTTAATGCAAATAAGCTTGTAACATTATACATAAGCTAGTAGAAGATATTGGAAGCCAGTTGCATTGAGGCAAACCCAAAAGAATAAAAGAAAAGCCTATTGCATTCACACGAAGATAATAGAAACAAATAAATAAAATTGCTTCTAGTTGAGGTTTATATTATTTAAATGAAGCACACTCGATGCAAACAATCTTGTGACATTTTACTACGCTAATTGAAGAAATTGGAACACAATTGCATTGGAGCAAAGTGTTGCAAATTCGTAGTGGCACTAGGAAGATGCAAACTGATTTTATTTGGAGTGAAAATCAAGATAGAAGTTAATAGTCTAGAACCAAGAATCTTCGGGGAATCCACCACAAAGACTCGTTGGGTCTCCCAAGATCACAAAGACCACTAGCTAGACTACCCTAGTTGAATTAAGCAAGGGAATTTAGACACATCCAAAGGACCTTATGCTCAAAGCACAAATATAATCACCATAAATCTGATTTGATTCATTGATATGTGAAGGCTTTATATAGCCACAAAAATACAAGTCTAGAAGCTTTGAACATTAATTCCAATGTAAGAAAAATCAGAAAATAAAATGCTAAAAATCAGAAATACAAAAATCAGAAAATTGAAAAATTGCAACTCTTGATTTTCCTTTGTAAGCTTGATTGTCAAGGAATGAATGTGGACTGGTTTGTGAGCTTTTGATTTCGTCCTTGGGCAGCAAGAAATCAAGATGCTTAATAAGATTTTAATCATTTTCGAGCCCCCTAAAGTTCCCTTAAGTCACACAAACCAACTAGACTTATCAATGCTTGTACTTGCCTCATTTAATGCGTCAATCATTCATTTAGTGTTTGCATTGAATTCCATTAGCTTGGGGCGCAATACTTGACTTGTTTTTAATGCAAAATAATCAGAAAGACTCCTTGGTAACCCATAAAGTCAGACCAAAGAATCCCCCTTGAATGCATTACATCAAATGTCCAGAAGCTCCTTAAATTTAACTCTTCAAAATTCTGATCTTGTGCGAAAAATAGGAAGCTTTAAGGTATGAATCCTTGAATAGAATTTTATTCATGTATAATGAAAGTATCATCCTTTACGAGACTTGACTTAAGAGATTAGAAATAATGAAATTCGAGGTTCAACTCCCAAGTAGAATGACATAAACCCAAACACCTGAAACTGGACAGATTCTGCTTCAAATTCTCGAACTGATCTTGATGCCTTAAACTTGGAGTTTATTCATGAAATTTGACATTTAACTAATCCAAGATGTGAATTTTAATTTCCCAAAGTTTCAGCTTCAAATGATTTGAGGTTGAGGCTCGGTCCTTCAATTAATACAAACAGGTCCAGTTTGCACACTTTGAATTATGATGCAACTTTGAATGCCTTCCCATCTTCAAACTGACTCGAAATTTCTTCACAATAAACTAGACTCTTTTTAATTTCACTCATAAAACATTGGACTTGAAAAACCCAAAAATTTGATCTTAAACAATCAGATCAAACCGGGTTACAAAACTGACTCAATCTGATAAATTGTAAAACATGTTTTGAAATGTTTTACAATTTTCGACTCAACTTTAAAATGACAAAATAATTTAATAAGACTCAAAACATGACTTAAATGAAAATATAAAACAATAAAAATTACATGACTCAAAAGTCCAACAACTAAATTACAACTCGATTAAACTGAAAATAAAAACTGAATTTAAGGACAAGTTGGACTTAATTCAAATGACTCTAAAACTTAAGAAATCATGTTGAAAAAATTGCAACAGACTCTCCTTCTTGGAAAAAGCTTGTCCTCAAGCTTTGACAGCCTAACCAAGATAAGAATGAGTCATTTGAGCGCAAGCAAGAGTTTAAAACTCCAAAAATGAACTCACCACATGAAGCACACATCATGAACTCTTGTATGAAACCTTCGACTCTTCTTGCCTTTGAATTTGACTATGGGACAGAATGGGGATGATTTAATTTTGGCTTAAAATTTCCTCCATAATTTCCCATACCAAAATTTTCCATATATCCTTTTCAAGGACACATATCTTGCCACACTTTGATTCACATGAAAAAAAATATGGGGAGTCATAAAATGAGGAGGTAAGAATAAAGACTCTATTAGGAAGTGTCAATTTGAAATTTTCATAAGGAAAGATAGGATCATTTTGTGTGGCCCCAAAAGTAGAAATGGTTCCCTCATGACAAGAAAGTGAAAGGCTCAAATTTTCTACTAAACATTTTGACGTATCATAAGACAGATTTTCACTACCATTACTTACCTCTTCTCCTTTGTCATGGCTAGTAGAAAAAGTTCTGACCTTTTGACCATCACTTTCCACTTCCAACTCTTTGCCCTCGGCCTCCAAAAATTTACCACCTTCATTTGCATTCAAGGCCTCCAAGAGTTCTCCTTCATCCGGCCCTAACACGTGCTCAATTTCTGCAACCTTCTCATTCGGCCCATGACTTTGAACACCTTTTGTTAGATCCTTCTCCCATTGTGCGAAAGAGAAAATTTCCTTGTTTGGGCATTTGTATGGACAGTGTCCGTACCCATGGCATTTGTAACATTGAATCCTCTCATAGAATGCATCCATGATTGCTTCAAACTCACGCGCAACTTAAAAATTTATGTTCGCGGATTTCGCGAATGATCGGAACATGGCTTTTTTTTGTTTGAGTTTTCTGATTTTTTTGGTTTTTTCGTTTTGAATTTTCCGGATTTTTCAAAGGGGAGGGATAGTTTTATCTACCCTCCTTCTAGTGCAAAATGTTGCAATTTCGTAGAGGCTCTAGGAAGTTATAATGAAAAAGTCAGAAAAATGAAAAAGAACAAATAAAAGAAGAAGGAAAGAAGAGGGATATGAATCCTTTGATTGAAAGGAAACTAAATGGGAAATAGGCTAGGGCCAAGAACACTCGAGGAAATCCACCACAAGCATTCTTTGGGGCTTCCAATATAACAAACTCAACTAGCTAGCCAACCCTAGTCAAATTAAGCAAGGGAAAAAACACGTCCTAAGACACATGGACATTGCACAAGTTTTTAATCACCAAAATACTGATTTTATTCATTGATATGTGAAGGCTTTATATAGCCAATAAAATACAAGTCTAGAAGCTTTGAACATTAATTACAATGTAAGAAAATTCAGAAAATAAAATGCTAAAAATCAGAAATACAAAAATCAGAAAATTGAAAAGTTGCAACTCATGATTTTCCTTTGTAAGCTTGATTGTAAAGGAATGAATGTGGATTGGTTTGTAAGCTTTTGATTTCTTCCTTGGGCAGCAAGGAATCAAGATGCCTAATCAGATTTTATTTATTTTTGAGTCCCCTTAAGTTCCCTTAATTCACACGAACCAACTAGGCTGATCAATGCTTGTACTTGCCTCATTTAATGCGCCAATTATTCATTTAGTGTTTGCTTTGAATTCCATTAGCTTGGGGTGCGATCCATGACTTGTTTTTAATGCAAAATAATCAGATTAAGACTCCTTGGTAACCCATAAAGACGGACCAAAGAATCCCACTTGAATGCATTGCATCAAATGTCCAGAAGCTCCTTGAATTTGACTCTTCAATATTCTGATCTTGTGCGAAACTAAGGAAGCTTTAACGTCTAAATCATTGAATGAAATTTTATTCATGTATAATGAAAATATCATCCTTTACGAGCCTTGAATTAAGAGATTAGAAATAATGAAATTCGAGGTTCGACTCCCAAGTAGAATGACATAAACCCAAACACCTGAAACTGGACAGATTCTGCTTCAAATTCTCAAACTGATCTTTATGCCTTAAACTTGGATAATATTCATGAAATTTGACATTAAACTAATCTAGAACCAAGAGTGTTCGATGCACAAACACTCGTTGGGTTCCCAAGTTCACAAACACAAGAGCTTGCTTGCCCTAATGTGTTAAGCAAGGGAATGGATGCACGTCCCAAAGGCCCAATGCACTTAAGCACCAAATTATCACCAATGTAGTCTGATTTGTTCATTGATATGTGAAGGCTTTATTTAGCCGAATATTGCAAGCTGAACTCTAATTAATTTAATTACAAAGATAATTCAGAAAATAAGAAATATTCAAAAAGTAACAATTCTAGAATTATCCCTTCGTGTGCTCTTGTAATTGGACTGAAATGTGATAAGCCTCAATTGACCTATTAAGGAATTCAAAGAATGTGATTCCTTAATAAAATCGTATTAAAAATCCTCTAGAATATCCATGGAAAAACCGTCCCAAACAGTAGCATTAAACCGAGCCAGGGTTTAAATAATGCTTCATTCATGCATCCCTTTAATTCTAATTTGTGTGTTTGATGGCAGCATTCTTTTGGCCTTTCTCCTTTAATTATGAAATTTATTTTTAAGCCCCTTGAGATGCCATAGACGTTCCAAATAGCCCCTTGCTTGCTCGTGCATATTCAGCTCCAAAACCCTAAATTGGCCTTTAAAACCCTTGAGTTGTACTTCTGAATTTAGCCTTTGAATTACCCACGACTTGCAACTGATTTCTTGGACTTTGATAACCGATTTTAATAAGACTCAAGGTAAAATAAAAGACCTAAAATAATTACAACTCGAATTCCCTAGAAACCCTCAGTTGCAATCGCCCCAAATAAAAATCTGGAAAACTAGAATTTTGTTAACACAATCTGAAATTGTGTTATCAAAAATTTGACTCACTTAATTTAGGAAATAAAAAAAAAAACTAAAATTTACAACCAACATGATCCAAATTGATTACAAATGACCCAAGACTCAAACTGAAAAAGGCTACAAGTTGGACTTTTATTTTTTGGACTCTTAAAACTTGGAAATCATTTTGCAAAAATTGCAACAACTAACAAATAGAATTGCATTCAAATGAAGAACACTTGAAGCAAATAAGCTTGTGACATTACAACTAAGCTAGTGGAAGATATTGGAATCATTAGCCATGAAGCAAATCCAAAAGAATCAAAGAAAAACCTATTGCATTAAAACGAAGATAATAGAAACAAACAAATAGAATTGTTTCCCGTTGAGGTTTTAATGTGGATTTATAAGCGAGATGTTCACAAATCCCTTGAATACCACGAATAAAGCATGAATAGAAAGATATTTCCCAAAGGATGAGAATAAAACAAACGAAAATAAATTCAAACTCCCGGACCAACCACAGAATTTGAAGGATCTTAACTCATAAGGTGGAACCAGCTCTAAAGAAGCAACCGACAATGTAACTAATCAAGTGAATTTCCGACCAACCATAAAACTCACAAGGTTTTCTATGAATTTACAAAGAGGAATCTTTTGACAAGAATAATCTGATCTGTTTCATTGATAATACTCGGACCCTATTTATAACACAAAATAACATCTAAAAACTAACTAAGATATTTTAGGAAAGATGTAAATCTTATCCAGAAAATATCCAACTAATTATATCCTAATTATATCAAACTAAATAATATCTAAAACTTACTAAGATATTTTCGGAAAGATATAAATCTTATCCAGAAAATATCCAACTAACTATATCCTCATTATATCTAATTAAATCTAACAAATCCGGATAACCTAATTGATCCTAGCCAACTAACAGTTTTTATCCTAAGAATATCCTAACAAATAATATCCTAACTAATCAGAATAAATAATATCCTAACTAATCGGAATAACATCCTAACTAATTCCTAACAACCTAATAATATCTTAACAAATATTCGACAATAATAATAAAATAAAGCTAATAATAATGATCTAATCCCTATCCAGATCATTCTCCCCTTTTTTAAAACAAAACTTGTCCCAATTTTTGGTGTAGCGAGCCATGCAACCATCCATATGCGACATTCCTTAGTAGCGTGGCGTAGAATTATAGGTTCTCGAACATGTACTCCAACAATATTATTGGATGAGTTGTATCTTTGAAGTGGCGACTTCCAAATATAATCCAATGAACCCTCTTTTTTGTTCTTTAAAAGATTTTTCCATCTTTTACAGACTCGAACTTGATAAGTGTCAATTAGTAGATCCACCTTTTCTTCCATGGTGTAATTAATATGAATGATCGATTCTCCATTGAAATGTTCATTGTGCGCATCAATACTCAACTGTAGATCACTTGTAGAAGTTAAAGATTCAACCTTATTCATATCTTTGGCACTTTCTTCATCAACACATGTAATATCTTGGATTTGTTCATCAACGTGATGTGTAGGAATTTCCTTTTCTTGTGCAACCGTTTGTCCTAATTCCTCTAGCATGTTTTTTTATCTTAGTGAAGTCTTCTTGGATTTTCCTTTTGTTTTGAGCAATATCTTTTTGGGATTTAACAAATTGCTCTCGTAAGTGTTGCTCAAATTCATCCGGAGTCAAAAATGCATGCCATTGTTTTTCAATTTACTCCATCTTCTTATCATTGGTTTACCCTCTAGGTCACGACGAAATTGAAAAATCTCCCACCAATGTTTAGCATAAGATTTAAAAAAATTTGTTATGATGCGTAAGAACTCAAATTCAACTAAGTCATGATGATGAATAAATCCATCCACCGTTGAAATCACCCGTAAAAATTCACTTTTGGATAACCCATCAAGATTACTAAATCGAACCTCTACCCATCTTCCATAAATTGTAGGACATTCATAAACAATTGAATCCAATTGTCACTTTCCATCATTTATTTAGCACGAAATTTCTTTAAACCCTAGCAAGAATTCAAAGGAAAGAAACTAGACATGTTTCGCGAGAATAATTATTTTGTCGAATCAAAACACATACGAAATAAAATCAATTTGGGTTGAAATTTCAACCAGATGTTCCCGTATGTATCCTCAACACTCGACTAAAATTTTGTGCACAAACCCAAAACCAATCAATCACAATTTAATTAGTACCTCATACTGCGCAAAACTGTTTTGAATCTGACTACTTTGTCAAAAATGATCTCAACCAAATAGCAAACGATCTTGAAAAATACTTAAATTTTAATGGTAGAAAATAGAAAAAAGTTATCAAGTTTCAAAAAACGAATCACCTGGAAAGCTTAAGAGACGAGTAAGAAAAAAGCTTGCAAAGTTGCACAAAAATTTGGAACTAAAAATCTGCTGAGTTGAACGAATAACCCTTGAGGGAACACGACCACCCAAAAGAATCGTTGGCTCTGATACCAATTTGATGTGGATTTATAAGCGAGATGCTAAAAAATCCCTTGAATACCACGAATAAAGCAAGAATAGAAGGATATTTCCCAAAGGATGGGATTAAAACGAACGAAAATAACTTCAAACTCCCTGACCAACCATAGAATTTGAAGGATCTTAACTCACAAAGTGGAACCAGCTCCAAAGAAGCAACCGACAATGTAGCTAATCAAGTGAATTTCCAGACCAACCACAAAACTCACAAGGTTTCCTCTGAATTAACAAAGAGGAATTTTTTGACAAGAATAAACTGATAATATTTGGACACTATTTATAACACAAAATAACATCTAAAAACTAACTAAGATATTTTAGTAAGGATATAAATCTTATCCAGAAAATATCCAACTAATTATATCCTAATAATATCCTAATTATATCTAATTAAATAATATCTAAAACTAACTAAGATATTTTAGGAAAGATATAAATCTTATCCAGAAAATATCCAA
>SNQN01000695.1:111710-125174 GCA_008642245.1 Bassia scoparia
CAGGGATAAAACCCGCACAAACCATAGAACCATTGTTATTCCCCGTTGACCAAAACAGAATTTTAATGTGGATCTCTATAAGCGAGTGTTCCACAATCCCTTGAAATACACCGAATAAAAGCATAAATAGAAAGATTATTTCCCAAAGGATCAGAAGACACAAAACGAAACAAAAAATTCAAACTCCGCGACAACAAACACGAGGAATTGAAAGAATCTAACTCATAAGGGACCGTGGAAACCAGCTCTAAAGAAGCAACACATCGACACATGCTAACTAAACATCAAGGAATTTCCGACCAAAACCCATAAAACTGACAAAGGTTCCTCAAGAATTACAAAGAGGGAACTTTTGACAAGAAATAATCTGCATCTGTTTCATATATATATACTCGACCAAACTTATTATACAGAACCAAATACATCTAAAAAAAATAACTAACGCATAATTTAGGAAGATGTAAATCTTATCCAGAAAAATATCCAAACTAATTATATCAACTACATTATAATCAAATACTAAAATAATCATCTAAACTACTAAGATATTTCTCGGAAACGAAATAATAAATCTGCTATCCAGAAAATATCCAAACTTTAACATAAATACCTCATATATATCTAATAAAGAATTCTAACAAATCCGACGATAACTAATTGATCCTAGCCAAAAACAACAGTGTTATTCCTTCTCTAAAGAATACTCCTAACAAATAAATATCGATAACTAATCAGAATACATAATATCTAATAATGAAACATCTACATAATATCTATCGAATACATACACAACAATTTCAAACACCTACATTAAAGATATTTAGAACAAATAATCACAATCCAATAATAAACAAACAGGATAATAACTGATCTAATCCCTATCCAGATCATTCCTTCCAAAAAGCCCTTTTTTAAAACAACAACTTGTCCATTTTTGTTGTGTACGGCCATGCAACCATCATAGACATTCCTAGTAGCCAAAAAAATGACGATTCTATAGATAGAATTATAGGTTCTCGAACATTGTACTCCAACAATATTACTTGGATGAGTTGTAAATCTTTGAAGTGATAGCGTACTTACCAACATATAATCCATCGAACCCTCACTTTTCTATTCTTTAAAAGAATTTTCCATCTTTAACAAGACTCGAAACATTAGATAATGTCATAAATAGTAGATAAACACCTTTTCTTCCCATCTGTGTAATCTAATATAGACACTGAATCGATTCTCACATTGAAATGTTATTGTGCGCGATAAAACTACTCAACCCCATTGATAGATACAACGTTGGTGAAGTTGAAAGATTCAACTTATATTCCACTATCTCTTGGCAACCTTGATCTTCAATCAACACAAATGTAATATCTTGATTATGGTTTCATCAACGTACTGTGTATAGAAATTTATCTTTTCTTTGTGCAACCGGTTTGTCCTAATTCCTCTAAAGCAGTTTTTATCTTAGTGAAGTCCTTCTTGGATTTTCACTTTTGTTTTGAGCAATATCTTTTTGGGATTTAAAATTGCTACTCGTAAGTGTTCGACTCAAAACTTCATACAACCGGACGTCAAAATTGCATCTGCCAAGTTTTTTCAAAATTTACTCCATCTTCTTTCATTGGGTTTACCCTAGGTCACAAAGACAAATTGAAAATACTCCCACCAATGTGTTAAGCAATAAGATCATATAAAAAATAACTTGTGTAATAAGACATGCAAGAACAATCAAATTCAACTAAATCATGACTGATGAATAATCCAATCCACCGTCTGAAAATCACCCGCACACAAAATCTACACTTTTGGATAACCCCATCAACGATTACTCAAATCGAAACCTCTACGCCTTATACTCACCATAACGATCTATAAATTTGACCAATAGAGGACACAACAAAAACCATTCATAAAACAATTCGAATCCAATTGGTACTACACTTCCGAATCATTTAGTTTAGCACGATAATTTGCTTTAAACCCAGCAAGAATTCAAAGCGAAATGAAACTAGACCAATAGATTTCAGCGAGAATAATTATTTTTGCTCGATCAAAACAACACACTGAGAATTAACAATCAATTTGGGTTGAAATTTCAAACCAGATTCCCCAGTATGTCCAATCATCGATATCAAACACTTTTGTGCAACACAAGACAAAAATCCAATACAATCACACATTTAAATTAGTACCCTCAGCTACTGCGCAAACTGTTTTGAATCTCGACCTCACATCTTGTCAAAAAATGATCTAACCAAATTAGCAAACGATCGATTAGAAAAATACTCTAAATTATTAATGGTAGAAAATAGAAAAAAAGTTAATCAAAGTTTTCACAAAGAACGACAATCACACTGGAAAGAGCTTAAGAGACGAGTTAAGAAAAAAGCTTGCAAAGTTTGCACAAAATTTGGAACTAAAATCTGCTGAGTTGAACGAATAACCCTTGAGAGGAACACGACACCCAATAGGAATCGTTGGCTCTGATACCAATTGATGTGGATTTATAAGCGAGAATGCTAAAAAAATCCTTGATACCGACGAATAAAGCAAGAATAGAAGGATAATTTCCCAAAGGAATTGGATTAAAACGAACGAAAAAATAACTTAAACTCTCCTGACCAACATAGAATTTGAAGGATCTTAACTCACAAGTGGAACCAGCTCCAAGAACAACCGACAATGTACTAATCTATAGTAATTTCACAGTACCAACCACAAAACTCACAAGGTTTCCTCTGAATTACAAAGAGGAATTTTTTTGACAAGAATAACTGAATTAATATTTGTGACACTATTTATAACACAAGCAAAACATCTAAAACTAAACAATAAAGATATTTTAGTAAAGGATATAAATCTATCCAATTCAGAAATATCCAACTAATTATTATCTATAATATCCTATTAATCTAATTAAAATATATCTAAACTAACTAAGATATTTTAGGAAAGATAATAAACTTATCCAGAAAAATATGCAACTAACTATATCCTAATTATATCTAATTAGAATTCTACAAATCGGATAACCTAATTATCCTAGCGCGACATAGTTTTATCCTAAAATATCTAACAAATAATATCCTAACTTAATCAAAAATAAAATATATCCTAACTATCAGAATAACTCCTAAACTAATCCTAACAACCTAATAATGATCTTAAACAAATGATTCGAACAATAATAATAAAATAAGCTATATAATCTGATCTATATCCTTATCAGGTGATCAGTTTATTGCATTCAAATGAAGCACAATTCCTGCAAAAAAGGTTGTGACATTACAACTACGCTAATTGAAGAAACTTGAAAAGCCAAATGCACTAAGCAAAGCCAAGAGAATCAAAGAAAATTCTATTGCATTCATACCAAGCAATAGAAACAAAAATATATTGCATTCTTTTGTGATTTATTGCATTCAAATGAAGCACACTTGATGCAAATAAGCTTGTGTACATCACAAGTAAGCGAGTGGAAGATATTGCAAGGCCAATTGCGATTGAAACAAACCCAAAAGAATCAAAGAAAAACTAGTGCATCCAAACGAGTAATAATAACACAACAATCATAGTTGCTTCAAATTTGAGTTTAATGAATTGAAATGTAGGACAATTGATCCAAACAAGGTTGTGACATTACAAGAATAATGATATAATATCGAAAGCCAATTGCATTTGAAGCAAAGTCAAAAAATCAAAGAAAAGCCTATTGCATTCAAACAAAGAAAATAAATAAACAAATAGAAATGACGTTCTTTTGACGTTTATTACATTCAATGAAGCACACTCAATGATTGTTGTTGCAATTTTGCAACATTGATTTCCTTTGCCTTGCAATTTCAGAATTAAAATCCCACTTTTTTTAAATTTTGAGTGCTCGAGTCTGGTTCGTGTATTCAAGTTGGATCATGTTAGTTGTTATTTTTAAGTTGGTCTTTTTTAAATGTTAATGAGATCGGATTTGTTAAAAACAATTTTCATATTATGTTCCCTTTCGCACGTGTATTTTCTTTAAGGAAAGAAATTCTCATACAAATCCAGAAAAACAGTGAAAATAAAGAACGAGTGTTTGTTTGTGTTTTAAAACTGAAAATAACTTCGATCTTTAAAGGATTCGAATGATCTTAACTTCACCAAATGAAAACCAAGCGTCCAATAAGCATCGCAATGTAGCTAATCAACGTGAATTTCCGGACCAACCACAAAACCTCACAAGGTTTTCTCTGGAATTAACAAGAGAGATTTTTTGACTAAGAATAACACTGGATTTTTATTAAAGAATTCAACCTATTTATAACACAAACATAGTATCTAAAACTAACTAAGATATTTTAAGGAAAGATATAATCTTATCCAGAAGAAATTATTCCTAACTAATTATTCCAAAAAATCCAACAATATCTAATAAATTAACCCTAACCAAATCTAATCTATACAAACTAACCCTAATCTAATATAAGATAAGATATTAATCTAACTAACAAATCAGAATAATATCCTAACCAACTAATCTAATCCTAATTAATTCGGACCAAATAAAATAAATCAAAAAATTAATCCTAACAACCAAATAAATCTAATAATTAATCCTAACAACTAGATTTCCCATTCGGATATTTTCCAAATTTTCCAAATATCTTCATTCGTCCAATTTCGTTCCAAATTCGAGTGTATCTTCCCTTCGCACGTGATTTTCTTCAAGGAACAAATATATGACAATCCTAATATAATTATCCTGTTTTTTTATTGATAATTTGCAGATCAATAGGATAATTTTCTAGAGTAGCCAATGAATCCCCATCATTCTCTCCCCCTTTGAAGAAATTTGTCCTCAAATTTTGGTCAGTGTAGTAAGGAGAAAGATCACCAACATTGAAAGTAGTACTCACATTGCCATATTGAAGTGCAAGGTCAATCTTGTAAGCACTTTCCCCAATCTTCTGAAGTATCTTTAACAGACTAGCAGCGTTAGGCTTCAGCTTGTTCTTTCTCTCATTTGGAAAACGTTTTTTTTTGTAAATGCAACCAAACCAGATCAACAACTTAAAAAGTGGGTTGTGTGTGCCACTTATTATTTGCCCTTGTCATGTATTTGTGATTCATCCTCTCGATTTGACTCTTGACCTGATGTTAAATTTTTAAGAAAGCTTCAAGTCGTTCCTTAGTATTTGCATGTATTAAGCTCCCTTTTGGAATAGGTGCAAGTTCCAATGGTAGATAAGGGTTCACCCCATACACAACTTCGAAAGGTGATTTAGAAGTGGTACTTGAATGACTCCTATTGTATGCAAACTCAGCATGTGCAAGCTTGACATCGCAATCCTTTTGAGTTTTGTTAACTAGGCCCCTTAGAATTTTTTCCAATGTGCGATTTGTCACCTCAGTTTGGCCAACAGTTTGCGAATGATGAGACGTGATAAAGAGGAGCGTCGTACCAACCAATTTCCAGAGAGTGCGCCAAAAGTGACTTAGGAACTTTGTGTCTCGATCAGAAACGATGCTCAAAGGCATGCCATGTAATCGAACAATTTCCTTGAAATAAAGATCTCTAATATGACACTACGCCAAAAAAATTCTTTTAATAGCGGTTTTTAGACCGCTATTAATCACTTCGTTGTTATAAGAGAAGGGTGCTTTTAATAGCGGTTGTAAAACCGCTATTAAAAGTCACCTAAAAATTACGCCAACAAGTAGCTTTAATAGCGGCTTTAGATAGCGCTATACTAACCGCTACTAAAGATCACAATCGAAATTTTAAAAAGATAATAGATTTTGTGCCACAAGTCCTATAAATTGTAAACTTGTATATATGTAACACATTTATCAAATGCCAATTCATACTTCACATGTACTTACAACACCAATTCAATAAAGAAATGATTCAAAACCCATATTAGCAAACTATTCTCACAAATCCACAAGTATATCCACAAAAATACAATATCAATTATTAAAAAAATACAAGTAATATAATCTTCCATATACAGAGTACAACTATGATATTGAGAAAGGATAATAATAATAATTATCTACATCAAGCTAGAATTTACTACTCTAAGTTAAATATTTCGAAAAATATGCCGCACCCACTCGGTTCTTTCTTCATCAAGTTGCTTTACATCATAGCTTGAAAACTGGCGATCATTGAATTACTGCATGGAACCAATTATACTCCGTAAATAAAAAAATTAACATTTTGGATAAATATTTTGTAATACATAATAATCACAACTATCATTTCACAAGCAAGTAATGTGCGGAGAATTGCAAGAATAAATTATTAAGGTTCAAGTGACAACTTTGGCAGAGTCTCCTTCGAAAAATAGTAGACACGGGCTTAAAATAAGGCATGACAGAAAACTGTACTGTTCAAATTTCAAAAGAAATACAATATGTAAAAAACAAATCCAAAGGAAATACAATACAAATTCAAATTTTCCATATAGCATAGTTATTATCTAGTAGAACTAACAATCTACACATATAGAATAGTTATTATCATTTTCTGCATCCTAACTTTAATTTTTCATTTTCAACAATCTACACTCAAAATTCCAAAACCCAAAATCTTAAATTTCCATTTTCACCTGCTATGTCACATAATCAATCATAGTCTTCCATTAAAAAATTATTCAATTGCTCAATCTTTTCAACAGTGACTTTTCTCAATTCAAAATGCCAGAAAAAACATTTAATCAGAATATAAATCTAACATTCAAACAATTTCAATAAAAACATTTACTAAAGAGAACATTGTAAATAGCTTAATTAATCAAAAATTGGTTGAAATTAAGGTACCAAATACATACATTTTAAAAAAAGAAACTTCCCATCAATAATCGTGGTTGTTGCTCGGCGGCTCGTGTGCAATTGTTTGTACTGGGTTCGCTATCCATTTTGTGGCTGCAAGGGTTTGAGTTCGCGTGGTCGTAGCTATTCGGCGTCGTCAATTATGGCTGAAAGGGTTCGTGTTTGCGTGGTCGATTATGGATGGGCTCGCGGTGGGACTATGGATGGGCTCAGCGTGGGCATGTGTCCGTCGCTAGGCTTGTGGTGGGACACTAGTTGGGTCACTGTGGTGGAATCGAGTGGCTCGATGGCTGCAAGGGTTTGGTTGAACAGTGGTTTGGGGTTTTGCTTGAATGGGTGAAATTTGGCAATGTCAATGGGTTTTTTTTGGGAAATAAGGGTTTGCGTGGTAGAAGAATAGGGAAGACTAGCGGATTTTTTTTTTTTCATTCATGCTTTTAATAGCAGTTCTAAAACAAGCGCTATGTTTAAGTGATAATTAATAGCGCATTATTTTTAATCGCTATTAAAGGTCTTTTTCCAACCTAATAACAGTGTTATCTTTTTAGCGCTATTAAAAAGGCGCTATTAAAAAAGAGAAATCTGGCGTAGTGTGAGTTACATCATCCATTTTGTGGCAAGGGACAAAGTGTGCCATTTATGAGAATCGATCTACCACCACCATTATTGCGTCTTTTCCGCGTTGAGTTCTTGGCAAGGCAACAATGAAATCCATGCTCACACTTTCCCAAGCTGTAGCAGGGATAGGCAAAGGAGTGTACAAACCTTTGTGGAATGTTTTCTTGGACGTTTGACAAGTACTGCATTGTTCCACAATCTTCTCCACATCCTTCAACATCTTCGGCCATTAGAAGTGTTCTTGTAAGATGTCCATCGTTTTGTGTATGCCAAAGTGACCAACAACACTACCACCATGCCCCTCACGAATCAAAAGCTCACGAATTCCACATTGAGGAATGCAAAGTTTGTTTCCTTTGAAAAGAAAACCATCATGTGTTGTGAACTCACTAGTGGGGTTTGCAAGAATCTTGGAAAAGATTAGATCTTCTTGATAGTATTCCTTGAGAATTTCAAACCCCATCACCTTAGTTTCCACCATAGCCAACAAATAATTCCTTCTTGAAAGTCCATCAGCCACCACATTCGTCTTTCCTTCCTTGTAAAAGATTGCAAGAACTCGACCCACTTCGCATGTCTATGATTCAATTTTTGTTATCCATTGATGTACTTCAAAGCCTCATGATCAGAATGTAAGATGAAAGGTTTAGGGCGCAAATAATGTGACCAACGATAAAGAGATCGAACAATAGCATAGAATTCACGATCATAATTGGAATACTTCAGTTTTGCACCGTTCAATTTTTCACTAAAGTATGCAATAGGTCGATTTTCTTGAATCAAAACCCCTCCAATGCCGACTCCACTTGCATCACATTCAACCTCAAAAAGCTTCTCAAAATCTGGTAGTGCGAGAATTGGTGCATGGCAAAGCTTCCTCTTGATGGTATCAAATGCTTGTTGAGCCTTAGGGGTCCATTCGAATTTCTCTCCCTTTTTTGTCAATGTAGTAATTGGTTCTATGATTGTTGAGAAATTCTGAATAAAACACCTATAGAAACTTGCAAGGCCATGGAAACTTCGTACCTCATGAATATTTGTAGGTGCCAACCAAGTGGAAACAGCTTCAACTTTTGAAGGATCAACATGTATCCCCGCACAAGAGACAATTTAACCAAGAAAAGTGATACTAGACACCATAAACTCACACTTTTCAACTTTCCCATACAATTTCATATCCCTTAATTTTTAATAGAGTAATTTAAGGTGATCTAAATGTTCAATTATTTCAACTAAATATACCACGATGAATTTATTAAGGAAGGGACGGAGTACCTCATTCGTGAGTCGCATGAAAGAACTAAGAGCGTTGCACAGCCCAAAAGGCATCACCATCCGTTCGTACAACCCTTGTTTCGTTTTGAAAGCTCTCTTCCATTCATCCCCTGCATAGTTAGATGGACTGAACACTACAAGAGGGGGGGTGAATTGTAATGAGAGAACATGAGTGCCTTTTTGCGGAATAAAAGAATCTAAAATCAAAACATAAAGAACAAGGGATTTCCAAAACACAGAAACTCTCAAGACAAACGCCAAGAGAGGAAAAATTGTGGCCTGATACAACACAGGACTTCGCCTTTATTATATTAGGATACAACACCTACATAAAATCAAAGACCTCGTTCTCAGTTCAACAATGAACTTCTTAAACCCCGCTCTCAAGTTCCTCCGCGAACTAGAAAGCCCCCACAATCAAACCACTATTGATTGCACGATTTCATCAGAAATCCCTCGCTTATGAATTCTCCCTAACTCACAAGCCCGCTTCGAAACTCTATTCAAAGCCCCCTTTGAGATACAACACTCAAAGTCCGTCTATGAGACACTACTCAAAGACCCATCAAGAGTTCCCTCTAACCCTTGACCGACTCCCCGTTACGAGAGTCACTTTCTCTTCTTTCAGAGATACAGACTTAATGGATACAAAGTATAGAAAATACAGAAACTTCTCCAATGGAACTAGTAATGGAACTTTGAACATATGGAACTGACTCATTAAATGAACTTAGAATATAACATTAGACTCCCCATTTATATTAAGTCGTGGTCCTAAGGATGATTACTAAATCATACCTTAATTGTAGAGTGACTTCTAAAATATGACATTTGGAATAACACAAGTCACACTATGGAATGACACAAGTCAGACAAGTTGTAATGAATGAGGAAGACATCTATTTATAGTGTTCAAGTAAATGTACGACTTCCACATTATTCCCACTAGCATAACATGCCTTAAAACGTGCTAGCCTTGCTGCCCAAGCACCTACAAAAGTGAAACTAACTGAATAAAATGTGTGTTTTATATTTCAGTCAGCAAGTTCCTCCAGAACTGTTTACCAGTTCCCCAAGTTTAGGAGACTCGGAGAACGTGTGAGCTTGGCCAGCAAGTTTAGCAGATATAAAAGCACTTGCCCCTTATTTTTCTCAACCGCTTTTACTTTATCAACAAGACAAAATTATATCCTTTTATTTTCCAGAAGATAAAAGCAGTTTACGTGATTTTATAAAAGATCAAATCAGTTTTTTAATTTTAAAAGATAAAATTAGTTTTATAAAAATATCTTTCCTAAATATTAGTTTGTTTGAAAAGATTTATTTTATTTATCTCAACATATTTACAATTAAATAGATTTTATTTAAGAAAATCTTTTCTTAACAAACTTACCTATTATTAAGGATATTTTTATAAACCTCTTTTATCTTATCCARTAAAACCAATTTACTYACTCATTCAAAACCACTCCRTATTATTATGYCACTAACTTAGTCGACACTTAATACTTTGACTCGCAGACCAAGTTCCTCTAAGACGACCAAGTTCCTCTAGGACCAAGTTCCTCTAAGACGACCAAGTTCCTCTAAGANTCTCAACATATTTACAATTAAATAGATTTTATTTAAGAAAATCTTTTCTTAACAAACTTACCTATTATTAAGGATATTTTTATAAACCTCTTTTATCTTATCCACTAAAACCAATTTACTGACTCATTCAAAACCACTCCCTATTATTATGACACTAACTTAGTCGACACTTAATACTTTGACTCGCAGACCAAGTTCCTCTAAGACGACCAAGTTCCTCTAGGACCAAGTTCCTCTAAGACGACCAAGTTCCTCTAAGATGACCAAGTTCATCTAGTTCCAAAACATAGTTTCTATTTCCTTACTTTGAAGCCCGTGATTATACATTCCATGATTGCTCCATGTCACAAATGTTTCCTTCCTCTCCTAGGATGATCATCACACCTTTAAGACTCCAAGCAATTTGTCCTGTAAATCACAACTTAATCTCATGGACGAACACCTTCACTCGTTGAGTTCCTCTAGTGAGATTTGACTTTGAAGCTTGAGTTCCTCCAATCTGAATTCCTTTGTTGCATCCATAGTCTTCAGTGATGGCCTTTAACATGCTTCCTCCTACTCCGTGTCATCATCACATATTAAAGCTCCACTTGAGACATCTTGCAACTCAATTTGGCTGGAGTTCCTTCGGACTTCTTCTATGGTCATTGTATACTTCTTTCTTGAACATTGAACATCAACTTCTTCTTTCTGCTTATAACTTGTTCATGAACGACTCAACACACACATTAGTAGATAACCATCATATGTTTATAATCATCATCAAAACCTAGTATGTCATTCAACAATTTCCCCCTTTTTGATGATGACAAACATATGATGCTTATCGCAAATAAAAACATTAAAGCATAGTGCATATTCTCCCTTAGTTAAGCTAAGATAGAACAATTAAACAAGTCATCATGCATGTATATTATAAACTATTCATGAGAAGAGATAAACATAATATATGTTTCATTATAAAACTTACTACTATGCAAAGCATTGAACTCTTATATGAAACTTAGTAGACTATAAGCATCATACATATTCTTCCCCCTTTTGTCATTATCTAAAAGGATATCATTTCTACAAATTTTCTTTACGTAAACATAGACACATAGAGTTATTTGCCACACTTACTACCATAATGGTTAAACACTTGTTGTTCCTTAGAAGTTTCAAGTTACTCAATTTTTAAACAAGAATGCCATTATTCCACAAATTTCAACTCACAATCCAAAGATCCAACTTCAAAACCTATGAAGGAACTTGACAAATAAGAGAATATGAGTCAAGAAAAAAAATAAGATTTTAAACTCTGAAAGGATTGTACAAATAGGAAATGAAAATATAAATCACAAAAGGGTATGAAAGATGTTTATGGAATATTTTGTGTAGAAGGAACTTGAGATAGGAATTGTGTTTGTTTAGCTTTTAATCGAGGTTCTTTACAATCATTAGAGTTCTATTACCTTTGCCTCGTAGTGTGAAATGACGACCAAACTCAACACACATTCACCTTCACATTTACAACCGTGTTCCTTTTACTTCAACCACCAACCTAACTAGAAATTCCATGAGGAACAAACATACTGAAATAGTTTGAAAAGTTTAAAGTACTTGAACAAACTCTTTCAACAATGTACCACTGTTCCTTCCGTGTTTTACCACACATAAAATGAGAAATAGTCTTCAAAATAATCTCTATGAAATAAATAAAAATTTGATCACCTTTCCACAATTTTTTTTTTGTGTGGAAAAGGTGTCAATACAAGTTATAATGATAATCCTAGACTAATATATAGTCATGTAATACATATGAAGACAAAACATACTCATCTATATAATGTTCCACCACCACCTATAAATAAGACTTTAAATGTTCCTTCCTTATTCCCCCTGAGTTCCTTACTATTCTCCAACATATGAAACTTATAAGGAGTTTCACAATGCAATTCCTCTAGAAGCATTATACGAATGATCATAGTAATGTATGCTTCTTACTTCTTCCGTAAATTCCCCAACATCAGGTATATATTCACCTTTTATGAACTCTTGATCTTCATGTATCATTGAACCATAAAACGAAAAGGCGATGAATTTTTAATTCTTTTGTGTACAAGGAAAGTTGGAAGATTAATAAGAGGAAATGGAATAAGGATTAAGAAGGATAAGGATAATTTCACTGATGTGGTATGAGGGTGTGATATAATATGGAATTCAAAAAGTTGGGTTGATGATAGGTTAGTTCCTTCTATGATATTGAAATTTATGTGGGAACTTACCTGTCATGTTCCATCAAAGATTCTTCCATTGTTCCTTTAGCAACTTAGTATTTTCATGTTTGATAGCATTCAAGTTCTATTATGAGTCCTCTAATCCTCTTAGGCAAGTGTGTAATCCCCCGTAATTTTGAATAATTATAATTATATTTTCTTAAAAATACATTATGATTATTTTACAAAAACGATATATTTTGTTTAAATTATAGATATATTACATTTAAATTATTTCATTTTCCACTCAAAAGATATTTTGTTTAAACAGATTTATTTTATGATTACTTGATTTTAATTTTATTTATCAAAAAAAATATCTTGGAATTTATCTATCTAAAACCTAGGTTATGAAAAGGATATTTCCCTTACTCAAATAAGTCTTTCACGCCTCATTCACTCTTCATTCATTTATTTTCAAAACAAAAAAAAGAGAAGGAAAACGTGAGGGAAAGAAATAGGGGAGAACCGACGTGCACTGCAGTGTTGCTGCTCCGCGATCTGCTCCACGACAACCACTGCTACGCCACTGCTCACCGCCGTGAGCCACTGCACACCGCCACCACTATTCGGTCCTCCCTTCTCCCCTTTCTTCTCCTTTTGATTTCCTTCTTTTCTTATGGTTTGATTATTTTTTATGACAAGTTTTACAATTAAATTATATGCAATTGTTTTAAGTTTAATCTCTACTAAATTGTTGGTATTATGAATTTGTTTTGATGATTTCAATTAGAATAGGAATTTTCAGATTTAATTAAGGTTGAATTTAGGGCTTTAAATTGGGGATATTTTCATGTTTTAAGGGTTAGGGATTGTTTATTACTTGTTTTATAACATTTGAATTGTATGACAATGGAAATTGAAATTTTTTAGGGCTTTAAATAAAATTCCAGATTTAATTATGAGT
>SNQN01000696.1:0-35154 GCA_008642245.1 Bassia scoparia
AAAGTGAACCAAGCAACTAAAGACTTGCGGACCTAATGCTAAAGACGACCGCAGTCTACGCTTGATGGACTCGGTGCGCCACGTCACAGAATCGTGTACGCGTCCCAACTAAAAGCAAAAAAGCCCCATCGGCAACTAGCGGGAGATTAGCAATTCGTACCTGTAATTCGAAGTAGCCTCCAACACCATGGGATTATGGTTTGGGATGAACTGGCAGTACTATGTGATAGGAGGTCGTCGTAGATCATCATATCTATGACGCATCACCAGTCACTTCACGTTGTATTATTATGTGATGTGTAGCCTCAGCTATGTAGAGCCTCGCAAGGTAACTCGTGCACATACGCGCTTTTTTATGTACAGGCAAAGTCGGAGGAAAGGTAGGGAAGAGGGCAAGATTGAGGCAGGGCGCGACAAGCAGGAAGGAGTTTATTTTATTTTTTCTTGTTTTTGTTTGTTTTTTTTGTTTTTTTTTCTTTTTTTTTTTTTTTTTTTTTTGTTTTTTTTTTGTTTTTTTTTTTTTTTGTTTTTTTATATTTGTTTTTTTTTTTATATATTTTTTTTGTTTTATTTTTTTATTGTGGTGCTTTTGTTTTTAGTGGGTGGCTGTGAGTGGTTAGAATAGTGGGTTAATACGCATGGAGCGATGGAGTGATTGCGTATTCGTCCTCCCTATGCTCGTCCAATCGACTGAACTTGAGCTGTAGGTACTCACTACGATGCTTGTTCTCTGCCAATGCGATCGGAGGAATACAGCGAGAGTAGAGGAAGATGAGGGACGTGTGATTTGGTTTGTCCCAAAGAGATTACTACCTTAGTAAGTAACTTGGAGGCGCTGAATGTGGCTGAGCTTTTAAATTGAGATCAGACATGGCTAAGAGGCAAATGAGGGTCATACTACTAGACTAGTTGACTCTCTTGCCCCCAACAATTGGTCTCGTGATGTGCACGTCTATGATGAGCCTAGATGTATGCATAGGACGTGATAGCTGTGACAAATCACAATTCAGCTGTCAGAGAGTTAGCAATACATCTGTTGCGTCGAAAGAACTCTGGGAACTGCATAATGAGCGAGAGCATTCGATGATACATGAATTGCGCCCTGTCCAGAGTGCGATAGCCTAAGCGAGGTTACACTCTCTACAACCAGAGTTGAAGGACCGAGAGCCCTTACCATTAGGTTGAGCCTTATAACAGATAATAGGCTACACGATGGTCCATAAATAGGATATGTGCATACGTAATAGGGGTCTCACATAAGTCATTTGTGACTGTAGCGTAGTGTAGCCTGAAGGGATGGTGGTAGAGACTGGATATTGTTGGATGGCTACGAATGATAGTATATAGGGTTCACTTCTCTACTAACACTACGAGGTTCTATGTCGGGATCCACTTACTCGGTAGGAATTGCGTCCTTAGCTTTCTTACTATTCAGAAGGGAAAATCAAACCATATATGATGAGGACCGTCAGTTCAAGAAATGAGGTCCGCGCACTCTGAAGTGAAGACGGCTTCTCTAACTATTCTCTCCCTTACGGACCATTCAAGAGTCCCTGTGCAGCTAAGTATGCTCTGTGTGACTTACGTGTTGGAACTCAATGCCTCGCTGGTAAGAGGGCATTCCTTGTTCAGGTTATAATGTTCGGCTGTGGTTTGAACGCGGTTATAAGACACAAACCACAGAGCTTCTTGTGGACCTCGTAAGTCATGAGGTACCCACACGTGCGCTTGTTGACCCCTTTTCAACTTTAGCTCTCATTGTTTTGAATGGGCATATTGAAGCTTTTGGCACTGCTAGATTCACGTCGTAGTATGTATTCTTAGTCGCATTTTCGGTGATAGCCCACTTGACACATTACTAAGAAGGTCTATGCTTGATCTATTTTTTTCTGACTTTTTGTCTTGTACTGCCATTAGTATCTTGTTCTCTCTTTTTATTTCTTTGCACATTCTTTACCTACGCACTCCGATCTTGGAGTCCTAAAGGGTAGCAGAGTGTGGTCGATATGCAGAAAACAACTAAAATTTCAATTTTGAAATCAGATAAATAAATTAATGATTATCGAATCAATATGTGCTAATACAATTAGATTTAATAGGACAGATAATCAAGTGATCGAGTATTTTCATATGATTCTCTAAATATCTATGAATTTTTCTTATGATTCTTATTTTTATCAATATATAATATATTGAATTTCGGTAATTATGAAATTTTACTCATAATTCAGTGAAGAATTTTAATAACCATGCAGTTATTCATAACCCAACCATGAAAAGAGAAGATAGGTTGCCTGGAACACTAGACTGTAGATCCACCTAACCATGCATGGCTTACAAGAACGATGTGTCAATCATTGCAAGGGATTTTGCACCATATTATGATACGGTTTGGGGAAAATGGGACGCACACGTAATGTAGCGAGAATTATAGTGAAAATTATAGATAGAAAGAAAGGCAACCCCATCATTGGCAAAAATCAAGTCCATGAAGAGGAAGAAAAGATCGTATCAAACATAATAATCACATGAATACATACACATATTTAACATGTTTTCAAAAGAAAAAAAATGTCACAAAAATTCATTTACAACATATAGATCGGAAAAAGGCTAGAACACGCTAAAATGAGAAAAAGGAAACCTTTTATTAAAAAGCAAACAATGTCATAACAATTGCTATATACTCATTAGGCGTAACTGCAGAATTGATCCTAGAACCCTAATGTAGCATAATGACTCGAGGAACAAAGGAAAAAGAAAAGATGCATTACCATAGCTCTATTACGGACAATCGGAGTACATCTTCCCGAAATTATCACTCCTGATAGCTAAGACTCTAACTGACTCAATCGAATTGAAGAAGATCATTTCTACTAATTCCACTCCAATGTTGTAGACCTTTGAGCGGATCCAACTGGGTAAGACCTCAAGACTGTGGTTAATGATCGTTATTCTGTACTTTTTTGCAAAGCGAGCTGGAGAAGTCGATTAGAAAATAAGTCTTGACCCATACTGTCTCCAAGCCTCTTGTTCCAGTACGGAGCGGAGTCGACGATCACAAAGAGTTGTGAGGCCGCTCCAGAGCCCAAGCTTCCAATCTCACACTCCTAAGCCTTCACATAGGCTAGTTAACCCCCCTTCTCGATATCTCTCGCCATGGTATCCACTGCGAAGTTTCAAGCTCCCAGGATCAAGGAAATGAATTGGCGCTCTAGCCTGTTCAATTGTTCACCCTCTGCCTATCATCAATTCATTCACCGACTGAACACTACTACCACACCCGTGCAGCACAATCCAAATGAGATACTCCAACACTCCTCACTTATGCATGCAGCCTCAATTTCTTTCATCAGGATAGTGAATACCACATCAGAGAGACCATCTAATGCATCACACTCAAGAATGGCAATCGCCTTCCAAGGAAAGGGCGACACGCACCATATGAGAAAAACAAAGCGAGCGTGTCCCAAAAATGCCTAGTTAATCACCATGGTGGTCTTAAATCCCTTTAGCGTTAGCAAGTATGGATATCGCAGAACAGCTTGTTACAGCTAATTGAGTCAACTTGGAACTTGCAGGGGTACGTCTGATCCCGTCGTGAGCACTGATCTTATAGGATCCAATTTCTGGCAGTATTGGTTGTCGATAGTTTGAAAAGGCAGATCCAAAAGAACGCGAGCGTTGAGCCCGATCCTGCTTGGTTAAGAAGTGGGGTCGGTGGGCCCACCCCTATCTACCTTTTTTGAATTGCCTTTGTCAAACAAGAGCTTGTCAACAGCGAGATAGTAGCCTCCCTGACCCTGTGGAGTCCACACCCATTAGATCTAGCGCTCAAGCTTGTTACTTGCTCGCGTAAGCTTTTGAGCCTGTTCTATCTTGCCTATGGGGCATTATTTGAATGTTACAAGGGCTGATGGTAATGACAGTGAAGGACAGGTCTAGAGTTTTTGGTTGTGCTGAGCGGTGTGGTCGTTAGGCTGATGAATGATGAAGTTGGAAGGAAGGCTAGGTGTTTGGATTGGGCCTGAGATTCAATGAAGGTTAGAGAAAGTACGGTTTGGACTGGGCTGAGGGCTCAAACTCTTTTGTGTCGAGCAAGGGCCTATGGAGACGACTCTCCCCTGTTTCAAAAAGAAATAAACCCTTAGTGAACTTCCTTGGTAATTATTGAATGTTACATGATATGCAGATGCCGATGCATGTCCTAATCCATGGTCATCTTCCTAGTATGCATGCTATGAATGCAAGGTGCCCTTCGCTTTGAAAATTTTTCTGAATTTTTTTATTAAAATTTTTTTTTTTTTTTGAATTTTTTTTTTGATTTTTTTTTTTTTTTTATTTTTTTGAGAAGGGCACCAAACGACATTGGGAATGTAATGCACATGTCCTAAGTGGTTAGGTACGCCTAGATTGGATCGAACCTGTGTTCGGCTGAATGCAAGGTCGAAACCTGAATGTGAATCTAGACGTCTAAGGATCAAACGTCTGTGATACCTAGTATCAGGGTCAAGACTAAATCAGAGTCTATGTGGACTCTAATGGTCAAGGGTCAAACCTAGGGTCAAAAGTTGTGTGGACTAGGTCAAACGTCTGAAGGACAAAAGTCCTAGTAAAACTATTGTCACAGCTAGGCAGAGGTCAAACTAAAGTCACTATGGGGCTTTGAAATGCATAGACGGCTGCACTAAAGCATGCACACATGTGGCCTATATGGAAAGTATCGCCTAAGCTTACACTCGTCTAGAACTGTAACATGCTAGGACCCATACATGCACCATATATCACCAAGACCGTGATGATAAGCACAACTATAGGAACTCTCATCGTCATAGTTAAGTCAGAGAGTTGTACCACGCCTAAGGGCAGAGCTTGGTCCAGTTTATTCACCACGTTGCAATTACACATGTATGCAGTATCCTATGACGTGCACAGTAAAGACTCTATGCACACGCATCACCGTGTACAACATTGCGCCACACTGGACGGAACAATGGCGGGATAGGACTTGCACTTTAGCCTATGAGCAAATTAACCACGATAGCGCAAGTAGTTATCCACCCCTTATTGTACGTCTCGAGCATAGAACATGCTGTAGAAGACCAGGAGCCTAAAGGCGCGACTTATTCGAACGGTCACTGAAATGCCAAATCCATATAACTGGATAGATGGAACTACGAGACTTTTCAAGGTCTCGTCCACTCTTCACCTAACGGTGAATCCAAGTGACCGCTGCAATTGTGTAGGCACCTGGCCGCGCCCTCAGCGGTTATAGCGGGCGCGGGCTCTAGTACTACATCGAGGTGCTTTTGCTGGGCTTGAGCAAGATCCCGCACGTGGTGCCTTGAGGAGTTGCTTGTCGAGTGCAGGGGAGTTCCAGACGTGCCCCTAGAAAGGTATTTTCACGGCACCTTCGAACCGTCTGGTGCCAAACAATGGCGCCACTCAGTCAATCAAGCCAAGTCGTGGTTCGGGGACATGGTCGAATCAGATCTGTAAACCCAAGTTCGCCCCATGTACGCGGCCTCTACTCGCTCTCAGTTGATAATTCCATTAAACACGATTCTTGGATGCACACAAACTTACATTGTTTAGCACCTTAGAGCGTGTCTAACCCTAAAGATTACATAAGCTGAAGTGTGTTCCTTATTGAACAAAGAGACACTAACCTAGAAATTGTGACCACTTGTATTAATTCAAAGTTAAAACGGTAGCATAAAACAGTTGTCCATAGTTAATCTGATTTAATGATTCACATTAATTTTCGCAAGGTCTTGTTTTAGGCAAAAATATAAAAGTTAACAATATGAACAAGATGAGATATGAAGAGTATAAGACTTCAAAGTATTGCAAAACTCATCTTACCCTAAATCTGCAAAGAAACAAAGTAGTTGTAAAACGAAATGAACGAATCCTTTGCCTTGAATCGCTACACTAGAAACAAAGAAAACATTGTTAGTCAATAGATAAACGCAGCGCAATGGATCTTTGCCTTGAATTGCTATATCAAAAATAAAAGATTGTTATATTGACATGGATAATTAATAATGAAATGAAAACAACAAACCATGAAAACTTGCAAGTATTGTTAAAACCTACATATTTACATGAAACAAGTTAAAGAGTGCAGTTTCTACATGCTTTAATTATATTAAAAACTCATAACAATGTTATCCAATATTAAAAGAAGTGAGAGATTATTGCGTGAGTAATCTTAGATATTCAACCTTTGTTAATCGTTGTTGATTCGAAGAGAATCGATTGCTTTGGAATTAAAAACGAAATGTGGGATGTTGTTTAGAGTGTTTTTTAGAAGGAGAGAGAGAGAGTATGAAGTTGTGAAGTCTGGGAATTGGCGTGTGTGGAGAGCGTGTGAGAGCGTATCTGGAAGTGAAGTGTTAAAAGCTATGAAGTGAGAGTATTGAAAGTCGGTCCCGGACTTGAGCAAGCAGGAGTATTATAGGCACGGGGCAAAAACGAGGCAAATCAACCCTGCGTATATACGCTCGGATGAGCGTATATACGCTCATGGGAGCGTATATACGCTCAATCCCAGCGTATATACGCTTCTCATTTTCCATGGAGTTTTGGCAAATTCGTATGTATGGGTTGGAGCGATAATAGCAGTAGAGCGTATATACGCTCCTGGGAGCGTATATACGCTCATCATCTGCGTATATACGCTCAAGATTCGCGTATAACTTTTCCAAAAACCTCGGAAATATTTCGATTTCCTCCGATTTTATTCGTGATTTCCCTTGATTCTTACGCAACCTAGGCCTTGCTCTCCAAGCAAGGATTTCTAGAATTCTAGAAGTTCCACGTAAGTTCCGGAATAGTATTGTCTAATTATTCACGTATTTCTGCGTATCTGCGTATTAAACATTGCAAAAATTCATAGAAAATCATAGAAAAATCAGAAAAATATTTAAAATAATTGGCGATCAGAAAAATGTGACGCACCATGATGAAAACAAAAAGCACGAGAATCGCCAGCGTGACTTGTTTGAAAACCTTTGAAAACCTTTGAGTTTATCGAGAAAACCGAAAGAAAATATGTTTGCCTTGTAAGTGACCTTTGCTCAATAGTTCCGGGTACGACCTCACGTATTTCCAACTTTCGTGAGTTCAAAGCATCTTTTCTGAGTCGAAACAAACGCGAGACGCGGTATGTTTCATCACGGATTACTCATTTGGGGAGACACATTTTCAGGTGTCTACACTAGTACAAGAAGGACACATAGAGAAGCKTAACTTTTTCAGGCCTTCCATTGCCTTTGTCTGTAGTGGAAACTTCTGAACAGCTCYGTATAAATATGAGCCTTCTAGCGACCATCTCCATCATGATCAACATCAAAAGTAACATTTCCCATCTGCACCTCATCATTTTCATCCTTCTTGCCTCTAGGTTGAAAATTAGCAAGATCCAACGCCTGGTATTCCTGCTTTGAGATTGTCAACCCATCTAACCTCATCTGTTTGTTGTTGAAGCCCTTGAAAGCCTTACACTAATGAGTTGGATGTGCAGCACAAAAATGCCACCTACACATGTTAAGGTTGGCATAGTCTTGCTCTTGGCATTTTGGAGCGATTAGGAACACGTACATATAATTTTACAGCAATAGCTACATTAGAGAGCTCCAGCATGTAAATATGAGAAATARCATTAGTATTAATACTAACCATATTACAATCCATCTCATATTGTTCTAATTTCGACAAGAATTCGGAATCAATTTCACAAGCATTTGCACTCTTCTCAAGGAAATTAATATTTCCTTTGTCGATTTCATCCTGTATCATATTCCTGAAAATTACACAATCGTTAGTCTTATGCGTGAAAACATCATGCCATTTACAAAACTTTTCCATTTATTTCGTTGGGGTCTCAATCCTTATGTCCACCCACTAGTTTAATCTTCTTGAACATTAGAAGCCAATCAAAGATTTCATCACATTTTTTAACATCAAATGTATACTCTCTCCTTTGATCAAACTTGAAGTCCTTCTTTTGTGAAGACTTTTTGTTCACTAATTGGAAACATTTAAATGGTGGGCCCTGGACAAATTCATCCATTGCCACATCCACCTGGTCATCATCCTGATCTTGGCTCTCTTTTGTGCAATTGGAATAGTTGGCATAATATTTATGTTTGCTTTTTGACTCTTAAGCCAAACATCTTTCATATGCAACCAAGTGCTAGCTAGAGGTACAAAATCAGGGAAATGCTGACCCTCAAATTTCTTTCAAAAAGGAAAAGACAACCCTTTTTTACTATATAAACAAACTCTGACTTTGGTAAGTTAAGATGACATCTGATCTTAGCTCTCTTAAACATAGCGATGTAATCCTTCATAGGCTCCCCTTTATCCTAGGCTATCTTGGCTAAATCTCCAACAGAAACCCCAGCTTCCACTCTAGTATAATGGCGAAGAAATTGACCTTGTAAATCCTGCCAAGTTTGTATAGAGTTAACCGTAAGATGAGTAAACCAAGAGGACGCAGTCCCRGTGAGAGAACTGGAGAACAATCTCAATTTGAGATAGTCACTATCTGCTGCTTCCCTACATTGGCAGTTAACCCTAACCAAATGTTCTTCAGCAAACAATGATCCATCGCCAGAGAATAAGGGAGAAAATTCAGGAACTTTGAATCCTCCAAGGAAAGGATACAACCTGTCAATCCATTTAAGATAAGGATTACAGGTCCCTCTCCAAGGAAAACCGGCATTGTGTCCCATGGCCCTCTAGATCATCTCCTCCACTTGCCTAAGGAGAGGTTCATGATGAGCCTGTCCCATATGAGCATGGAAATTCWKATCCTGGCCATTAGGATACTAGTTATCCTGGTAGTAAGTAGAATAAGGTGTCTCCCCATAAGGATTCTGGTTATATTTGACTCCAGGTTAGAAATAACCAGTATTACTGGATTTTTATGTTCCCATCGCCTAAGGTCCACCATAGGCATTACCCTGTGCATATGACCCTTGCCCCCATCGGTTATTCTAAGGAGGGTGCATTTAGTAGGAATAATCTTAATGTTGATAACCCTGACTCCCAGTTTGTGGAAAGTAATTGGTTTCTGGTGGTTCATGAGCAGTAGGATATGAAGTTGGAGGTACAAGTCGATTAGTTGCAGTTTGAAAACCGCCGTAGTAGAGAATACCCCTCCAGTTCCATAACCGTTCACCCCTGAACCGAAGGTTGTTCCCATGGGCGGAAAAGTTCCCATTGACGAAGTAAAGGGAATTGAATTAGAAGTCAAAGGAACAAAAGAATGTCCAGGGTCACCATGGCTATAGCCTGACGCATAGCCTGACCTAGGCCGGAGGGACATTAGCTCCCATCACATTGTTTGTTCTAGGATAACCTAAGGGTGGTTCTTCCCTAGGATTTTCGACATCTATTCCTAAGCCTCGACGGTTAACAAATTCATCAACCGTTCATTCAATTGATTATGTTTTTCCACTAAAGTCTCCGACCGAGTAACTACCTCAGTCGCAATCGTCTTAGATAATGCTACGTTGATAGCATTCAAAGTATCATTGATATCTAATTTAATCCTATCCACCTGCCTGGTTACTGCCTGTTGTGAGTGAGAGCCAAAGTTTTGCAACTCGGCAGTTATCACCCTAGCAGTTTCGTGTACCATGCCTCGGTGGAGGTTGTGGAACTGTTCCCTATGGTTCTCCATCAGATCTTCCAAAAGGCTTATAACGATATCCACATATTGCGTGTATATTGAATTGAGCAAACCTATGGCTGAGGATAATTGATCTTCCCCCTGTTTAGGTGCAAACCGTCCATTCTTTGAGTTTGAGACTCGGTTTGCTCAGGTGGAACAAGATCTTCAATAGATTGCTATTGCGAAACAATTTCTAAATTACCATGATCTTCAAGTGGATTCTCTACCATCCTCTTGAAGTCTTGATTACCTGACCTTCGAGTAGATCGTTTAGAGGCCATGGTCGGGAAGTAACCGTAACTTTGTACACTTCTCCCCCACTGTGGTCGCCCAAAAACCTGTTAAGGTGATTTTGCACTTCACCAACAAGTCAACTGCCCAATATTGGTTTTTTAGCTCAGTAGGGGGCTGCCCCTCTGGTTACTGATTAAACAGATAACCTTGCAAACGTAAAATGGCTCYTAAATAGTATAGTTAATAAAGAAGATGAAAGCATAAGGAAATGACCTTATTGTGGAACAAGACTGAAGTGTAAAACAAACAAAGATGAATAGAAACAAAAACCATCCATTATATAGATAGGGATAGAGTTAGACTACAATYGTATTACAAAGAAGGATGATTACCTCCATGTTCACACAATTGGGATGAAAACGAGCAAATTACTGATCCATTGAGGGATGAACTACGCTAAGCTAGGCTAGGCTTGCTACGCTACACTATACTAAACTTTACTTGCCTACTAAGCCAAGTGTGGCTAAGAGAAGCTAAATGTGAAAGAAGATACATAGATGTTATTGTTGTTCTGATCCCGCTACGTCTATTTATAGGCTTTTTAAGGTGTAGATCGTGGGTGGAAGTTATTCCTTCTTGACGGTTTCTTGCTGCCTCTTTTCATATTTCAAATTCTCGTGCTTCCCTCCAAATCTTGCTATCGCTTGTGTCTCATGGGCCGTCTTTTGTTGGGCTATATCCAAGTGGGCCACTTCTATCATAACTCCCCTCTAACGCTTTTGTCATACCGCTAGACGTCAATCATTCAGGAAAATGCCACACATCACCAGTCTCTCTAATACTTCATTCATCGCTAGTCACTTGCTTCATCATCAAACTCCTTCAACTTAGTCAATAAGGTCAACAAAATATTTTTAGTTCGTAATAGCAGCGCAGCAAAACCCATAGCCCCCTTGGTTCGCAAGGTACACCACCGTCGCCGCAAAAAGGCAAATTAGAAAAATTGAATTCGTGAGYCGTGAAGTAGAAGAGTGGAGGGGATTACGTGGATGAAGAAAGAAGAGAATGACAAAATAATGGAATAATGGTATAATGTAATACCAAGTGCATGCAAGGGCATATCTGTAAATATCATCTGGAGAAAATCCCAAACTCCCACATTTAAGAGGAGAGGGAAATAATAAAATAATGGTATGATGTAATAACAAGTGCATGCAAGGGCATATCCGTAAATATCATTTGGAGAAAATTCCAAACTCCCACATTTAAGAGGAGAGGGGATACCTAAGAATTTCACAAATTCAATTATAACTATACTCATTCCTGTGTAGACACTTTTTCCTCCCTAAATGATGATGATGATCATGATGATGATGATAATGATGATGATGATGATGATGATGATGATGATAGTGATTATTATTATTATTATTATTATTATTATTATTATTATTATTATTATTATTATTATTATTATTATTATTATTATTATGTCGTGTCAAGCATCGTCATAATGTCGTGTCTTGCGCAGGGTTGGTGGGTATCAAGTATTGTCATAATATTGTTCGTGATACCCTTCTTGATGTCTATTATAGGTCTAGGATTTCTTCTCGCAAGGAGGTTAATGTTGTTTACACTGATGGGGACGATGGTGCTCTTCGACCAACGATTGTGTTACTTTATTAATAGGATATCGACTTGGAWGTGTGTGGTGACCTGACGGGGTCCTCTTCTTTGACACAGTCTGGGTTGGCTGACTTCATACTTGGTCAGGTGGTTGCAGCAGCAGCACAATGAAAGCAGGATAAGTATGCGGCGAGGCGTAGGAACATTGGCTACAACTGTCTTCCTTTTTCCTTCTTTTCTTTGGGGGAATTAGAAAAGGGAGTTGTTACGCTTCTGAAGCGAATCCAGGCGTACTTTAGGGCTCGGGATATTGGGGCACGTGCAGCTTTTCACCTCTGTTATACCCGATTTTGTAGGAACCTAGCAGTTAATACGTGGAGTTCCAGTCAAAGGAATCTAGCTAGCATACCGGAGGCGTTAAGCTACAAGATTACCTATAACAGAAAATAAAGGGTTGTTGCGCAAATCAAGGAGAAGATCACGCCAGCAGTTAATTCTAGCTTTTGTATAGGGCTTTATGATTATAAATAGAGTGCCAATGTAACGGAAGGGAACACATTCTGAACCCCTCTCCTCTCCCATATTCGACATAGATAATCGTTAGAGAAGCTTGTACTCGGTGGACAAAAAGGGCCTATTCAAGGCGTGATTCATAGTGGATTRGTGGCCTCATTGCTACCCGCTATTTTCTTCCCATCTTTGGGTTTCCGCGTCACCAATTTCGTGTGTATTTTCTRTTGTTTYATTTCAGTATCTTTGTGTTCGTTGCATTATACAGATTGCCCTAGAATCGTTTTAACTTGTCTAGCTGATGGTTCCGATCCATGCTAGCTCACTAACTGCTTAGTAAAAAAAATCGGTGCAGGGAGTATACTCCTACCACTTTATCTATATTCTCTTGTGTTTTAAATCACACAATTTGAAAACAAAATTACAATGGCTTCTGACGGTACACCTACCGGAAACCCACCTATCAATTCTGACATGTTTTAGCTACTGACATCCTACTGGGAAGAACTCCAAAATAGCAGGGAGGAAGCCCAACAAGCCCTTCAGCAAAGCGGGGAGGAGACCCAGCAGGCCCTCCAAACCCTAAAGGCTGAGCTGACTGCAGCTTCAGGTAAAAGGCGTAAAACTGTTAATCTCGAGGATATTCCTCACATGGGTAATTTGTGTTAAGGTGAATTTGAGGGAGAAGAAGAAGATCTGTCCTTCCGAGAAGATGAACTGGAAAAACCCGAAAACGACGAAGACAAAGATCCTGAAAATGAAGACCCTAAAGGAGAGGAGAGTCCTAATCCTAGCGCCAGAAGGTTAGCTAAGCTAGAAGCTGAGAATAAGCGAGTGATGCGTATGCTAGCTAAGCTACCTAGCGCCCCCGTTCTGGTCGCCCATGAAGCTGCGGGCGAAAACACCCGTTCCCCTTTTGTGTCCGCTATTGCTAGGGCCAAAATCCCTAAAAAGGTAGGAWTTCCTATGCCTAAATTGTATGACGGTACTACTGACCCACATGACCATGTAGCGCAGTATAAGTAGCGAATGTGGGCCCAGTCTATCCCTTGGAACCTGATAGAAGCTATTATGTGTAAGTCATTTGATTCAACGCTGCCGGGCCTTGCCCGACAGTGGCTGATCAACCTAAAGCCAGGTTCAATYCCAAACTTTGCTACCTTAATTAATAAGTTCTACCTGCAGTTTGCTAGAAGCAGAGCAATCGATAAGTTACCTAGCGATTTGTACTTCGTCGTCTAGAAACCTGGAGAGACGTTGCGCAAGTACCTAGATAGGTTTAGATCCGAAATGATTACTATTAAGAACCTGGACGAATCCACTACTATCAAAGCGTTCAGGAGAGGACTAACCCCTCAATCGAGGCTGTATTATAAATTGACCAGGTACCCTTGCACGTCGTTTRCTGATGTGCAAACTTGGGCCAGAGTCGTGATCCGGGTAGAAGAAGACGAATCAGCTAGGAAGATCTTAACCGCCCCTGCTGAAAACAAGACCTATCCCCCTAAGCAGAATGATAAGCGCCRGGGCGGGAACAGGTATCAGCCTTACTAGTAGAGGACTCAAGGGTCTAGCAGTGAGTAGGTAAAACAGGTAAGGTCCTGCGAATATCCAAYTGTGTCTAGCTACTGTTTCACCGTAGATGTAGCAAGTGTGGTGGACGCCATGAGCAAGTTGGATGTGCTCGTTAGGTGGCCTTCCAAGAGCCTCAAGCCGGACAGCGAGAAGGACCCCTCCAAGTGRTGTAGCTACCATAGTGACCGTGGTCACACCACGGAGGAGTGTAGTGCACTTAAGGAGGTAACCTGGCTAATAAGTAAGGGTCATCTGGACCACCTGTTAAATCGCAAAGATAAGCCGAATAACAATAAACATGGAAGTAATAATTACAATAACAATCGTGATAGGCAGGTGCAGAAAAGTTCCGGGGCTACGGCCCCACCTTCGGATCCGACCCATGTAAAGGTAGTACATGTAATCACTAAGGGCTCRGAGGTATGCGGGTTAACATACTCCGCAGCTAAAAGAAGTGCCAGGGCGAAGCCAGATGGAGCGCCAGCTAGCCCCAAGTCCGACCAGGACAGGCAGCTGGCAAGCATGCCCATCACTTTTGATGATGAAGGTGAAAGTGACGAACACCACGACAGCTTGGTAATCTCCCTAACCATAGCTAATTGTTTAATTAAAAGAATATTGATTGATAGCGGCAGTTCAGCTAAAGTTATTTTTAAGAGTGCCCTTGAGAGCATGGGGCTGCAGGAAAAAGACATAGTAAGGAAATCCATTGTCCTGGTAGGGTTTAGTGGAGAATCCCAACAGACCATCGGAGAGGTCACCCTGCCTATGCATGTTAAGGGGGTGAACCTTCCCACCAGGTTTAACGTAGKAGATAGTAGGGATGAGCAAAAACAGTGGGTACCCGGCCTGGTACCTGGAACCGGTCCGGAACCGGTCTGGAACCGGCGGTTCCAGAACCGAAACCGATTGGATCGGCACCGGTTCCGGTTCCAAAAATGAGGAACCGGTGGTGACCGGTTCCGGGTACAAAAATTTTGGAACCGATACCCAGTGGGTACCCGGTGGTACCGGTTTMGGTACCGGGTATCCGGCACCACCGGTTTTATAACCAGTACCAAGTAACTGGTTATGACTTTTTAGTTTATTAAAATACATTTGTTAAGGTAAAAATACCCAAATTATATAAACTATAGAAACTTGAAATACTATTGTATAAAGGAATGTGTTTTTGTGGCCAAATACACTTATACAAGTATGAAATTAGCTAGGATAATCTTTGACTTTTACTTATTTTTATTTTTTTWAAAATCTAACCGGGTAACCGGTTCCCAGCGGTTCCGGTTCCGGTTCCAAAAATTTTGGAACCGATCCAACCGGTTCTTGTACCGGTTCCAATTATCAGGAATCGGTCGGTTCCGGTTCCACCCAAAATGAGCGAGTATCCGGTCTTGCTCAACCCTAGTAGATAGCCGATCTGCTTATAATGTAATTTTGGGTACCCCCTGGATTCATAAGATGAAGGCGGTGCCCTCTACTTACCATCAAGTGCTTAAGTTCCCTACTAGCTGGGGTGTACAAGAAATCAGGGGAGACCGGAAGATGGCTCGTGAATGCTATAGCGTGATGATGAAGCCCCAGAAAGAGTCCATCTAGCAATTAAAGCTAGATCCAACACCAGCGAGGCCCGGTAATCAAGATTTAGACGAGGTGGCGCTGGATCCCAACCTGCTGAAGCAGACTGTATTGATTGCAGCTAGCTTAAGCGCAGTAGAAAAAGGTGATTTGATCGATTTTTTAAAAGCTAATAAAGATTGTTTCGCTTGGTCCCATGAGGATATGACAGGTATAGATCCTAGCATGATAACGCACCRGTTAAACGTGGACCCATCAGCCAAGACGGTGAAATAGAAAAGAAGAAAGTTCGCACCTGAGCGGAACTTGATCATAAATGAAGAAGTAGCCGAGCTGCTAAAGTGTGGAAAAATTCGAGAGGTATCCTACCCCGACTGGTTAGCTAACCTTGTGGTGGTAGGTAAGAAAAACGGTAAATGGAGGGTATGTATCGGTTTAAATAAAGCATGTCCAAAAGACCCATTCCCATTACCTCATATAGACGCAATGGTAAATGCCACCGCTGGCCACGAAAGGCTGACCTTCCTAGACACATACTCTGGTTACAACCAAATCCTCATGCACCCAGAGGAAGAGGAAAAAACTGYCTTTGTTACAGATAAGGGGATTTATTGTTACACTGTAATGCCTTTTGGCTTGAAAAACGCAGGTACTACATATCTGAAGCTTGTGRACAGAATGTTCTAAAAGCAGCTGGGGGACACAAAGGAAGTGTACATAGATGACATGCTCGGTAAGTCCAAGAAAGTAGATGACCATGTGACCCACCTAAAAGTAACATTCGGCGTCCTAAGGGAATTCTGTATGAAGCTGAATCCTACCAAATGTTTATTCGGGGTAACTGCAAGTAAGTTCCTAGGCTATATCATGACACAACGAGGAATAGAGGCTAATCCCGAACAGGTAAAAGCAGTCTTAAACAAATAGTCACCCATGAACCTAAAAGAAGTGCAAAAGTTAACTGGTAGAGTAGCAGCACTAAATAGGTTCATTTCCCGTTCATCAGACAAATGCCACCTGTTTTATAACGTTTTGAAAAAGAATAAAGGCTTCTATTGGACTGATGAACACGAAAAAGGACCTGCAGGCGCTAAAAACTTATCTGATGTCTCCTCCCCTGCTTACCAAGCCGTTGGAAGGAGAAAACATGCAGTTGTACCTAGCTATCAGCAGCAAGGCCGTAAGTGCCATGCTAGCTAGAGAAGTTGAGAGCCAGCAGCTCCCAATTTATTACGTAAGTAAGACACTCTTGGAAGAAGAAACAAGGTATTCTTCACTAGAAAAACTCGTCCTAGCACTAGTCACTGCTTCAAAGAAACTCCGGCATTATTTTGAAACACACCTTATACTTGTAATGACTAACTATCCAATTAAAGTCGTACTGCGTAAACCCGAATTATTTGGCAGGGTGAGTAAGTGGGCGATTTGCCTCAGCGGTTACRATATCAGGTACATGCCAAGGACGGCCATAAAATCCCAGGCGCTAGTTGACTTTGTGGCTGACTTCAGCCCGGGCTTAGTACCAGCAGCCGTCCAGGCGATCAATACAGGTAGTGRGAAATGGCAGTTGTACGTTGATGGTTCCTCGAATTTCCGAGGAGCTGGTCTTGGCGTAGTGCTAAAGTCGCCACAGGGGGACATGGTAGTAAGAGATATATGCTGTGATTTTAAGGCAACTAATAATGAGGCTGAATACGAAGCATTGCTTGCAGGTATGACGGTGGCTAAGGACTTGGGGGCAACAAACCTCCAGGTGTTTAGCGATTCTTTTATAATTGTGAGCCAGCTGAAAGGTGAATTCGCAGTAAAGGATTCCAAAATGTCCAGGTACCTGGGGATAGCTAAGTAGAAAATGAATGAATTTGATAAATTTGATATCAAGCAGGTACCCCGGGATCAAAACACAAAGGYAGATGCCCTAGCTAGCTTGGGGTCTGCCATGAGAAAATGCAGCTTTGATTCGGTGCCGATAGCGCATCTAGCTATGCCATCAATCACAAAAGACGAACAGGTAATGCCTATATCCGAGGAAGAAGATGAAGATTGGAGGACACCTATCGTCAGATACCTACAAGACGACACTTTACCTAGCAGYAAGCTGGAAGCCACAAAAGTACGGATGGTAAGCTCCATGTATGCTTTAATTGACAATGTGTTATTTAAAAAGTCTTCATCTGGCATCCTGCAGCGCTGCCTTGAAAAAAATGAGCAAAGAACCACGTTGAAAGAGTTCCATGACAGCGAGTGTGGCACGCACTCAACCGGTAGGACACTAGCTAAAAGGATCCTAACTTACGACTACTACTAACCAAGTATGAATCGCGATGCTAACGAATACACAGGAAGCTGCGATAGCTGCCAAAGACATGCAGGTACATCCCACCAAGCACCAGAGCAATTGCATCCATTTCTCACGCCATGGCCCTTCATGAAGTGGGGAATGGACATTGTAGGTAAGCTACCAGCAGCACCAGGCCAAAAAGTATATATGCTAGCTTTAACCAATTATTTCTCGAAATGGATCGAAGCAGAAGCATAAAAACAAGTAAGAGACAAAGAGGTAATATCCTTCCTATGGACTAATATAATCTGCAGATTTGGCGTCCCTAGTGAAATCGTGTGCGACAACGGCTCGCAGTTCATTAGTAACAAAACCAGAGATTTCTGTCAAAAATGGAATATAACATTAACAATGTCCACTCCTAGGTACCCACAGGCCAATGGCCAAGCAGAATCCAGTAATAAGTTAGTAATAAACGGAATAAAAAGGCAATTAAAATCGGCTAAAGAAAAATGGGTAGAAGAGCTACCTAAKATTTTGTGGGCTAACAGGACCACCCCTCGAGGTGCTACTGGACAAACCCCTTTCTCACTTGTGTATGGTTGTGAATCAGTTTTACCTGTAGAAGTAGTTATTCCCTCAGCAAGGTACGGACTCCTAACCGCAGAAACAAACGATGAGGAGTTACGCCTAGACGTAAATACAATAGAGGAGCTAAGGGATGCAGCTAGCATCAGAATGGCGGCGTACCAGCAGACAGTAGCTAGAAGCTTCAACAAAAAGGTCAAAGCTAGAATGTTTGCGGTTGGGGACTGGGTGCTCAGAAAGACATTCCAGAACACCCAAGAGTTGAATGTTGGAAAGCTAGGAGCCAACTGGGAAGGCCCTTACCAGATAAGCAAGGTATTTRGTAGTGGAGCGTACAAGTTAGTCTCACCAGAAGGAAAAGAAGTACAACGAAGCTAGAACGCTTGCCATCTAAAAAAATACTACTTTTGAAGGTAACCTACAACGGGAGCTAGCCCAAAAAAGTATTCTTGCACAAATGTATAGAGTAGTCGTGTACTCACACTCAAAATGGAATCGTGTATGGCTAGCTAAGAAGGAATGCATGCATAAACAAAAGGATTATAAAATGAACATTGTGAAAAGCAAAATAAAGTAAATACGAGTGTTGTGAAAAAGCACAAATCGATAATAAAAAAGACCACCTACGGGTCATCAAGCATCAAAAAGTTAAAGCTACTACGGCAGCCAAATAAGTTGAAGCTGTAACAACAGCCATTAACATAGTTAACCAAAAGAAAGTGTTAAAATATTCATGTTAAGCTGCACATGCCGCAGCCATGGCCCAAAAAGTTGTTAAATACTAATATTAAGAAGTTATGCCTATTCAGCAGGAGTCTCATCACCAGCAGCCGCGGGGTCCTCCACCTTAACAGCGTCATTGGTGACCCGAACTGCATCGTCAAGCATCTGAACAGGATCCAGAAAAGTGCGAGAGGGGCCCGCTCTAGCTGCAAAAGCGTCACTAGCTGCCTTAAGCTGACTCCAAAATTCCTCGTCCTCCAAGTCAGACATTTGACCAATAGAACCCACGTAATCATCTATATTGGCCTTGACTTCCTGTTGAACATCACGGTTGAAAAGCAACTTCTAGGAGATCTTAGCCAGCTCCGTAACAACAGCCACAGCTTTGTCTTCGCGAGCAATCCGAGTGACCTCATCCTTCGTAGCTCGAAGAGTCATGATAGTCTCARCATCCGCAGTAGCAGTAGTCTGGAGAGCTTTCTTCTCCTCAATAAGACGATGAACATCTCGAAGCAGCTTCTTCTTTTCCTCCTCCCAGTCGGCCATCTGCTGCCCCATCTACTCCTTCTCAGACGCCCAGGAAGCCTTCTCCTTATCCAGCTGGGCAACATGTTTAGCTAGCTTGTCAAACCTCTAGGCTAAGGCCCTAGACGCCAGGATATTCTAGAGGAGCTGCAAAGCCATGTGAGCCCCATTGTTCAGAACAGTTTCAGCATCTTGATTCTTCAGGCGGATTGCTGCAGCAGCAGGAAAGAGCAGCTTCTCGCATTCAGACCACACCCCTCCATCGAGGCCTTCATGATCCAAGAATTCTCTCGGAAAAGTAAGGTTTTACCCCGTCATAAAAGTGAACCGAAGGGGCGACCATGGGCTTCTTGCCAGCAGCGTCATACTTAGCAGATGGAGTTCCAATGACTATGTCTGACTGTTTAGGAGCAGCAGTCTTGTCAGGAGGACCCTTCCCTTTGTCCGCCACAGAAGTGCCAGCTGGCAATTTGCTAGCTGGCTGGCTATCAGCAGTACTGGAAGGAGCACCCTTCCTCTTKAGAGCTCGCCTCATCTCGTCACGAGACATGTTCAAGTCTGGTAGCATAAGCAAAAAGTAAGCAGACAATGCAGACAAAAGCAACAAACAACCAAATCCACTATGAACTCACCTGAAGCCATCGGAGTCAAAGAAGATGATTGATTAGCAGAAAAGTCTACATCTTGATTAAAAGTGYGTTGCTGCTCAGAAATCTTTAGCTGGGCCTTAATCTTACTAAGGGTATCCGGAGCTGGTGCCCAACAACGATTTTCACTACTAGGAAAAGCCCACAAGTAAGTACGCAACACCACTTCAATACCTAACATGCAAACACCAAATCAAAAGCCTATACTTTCGTCATTCCAACCTTCCACCAAGAAGGCTCCGGCCTCACCCAAAGATTCCCTTTTCACAAAAACATACCTAGTTTTCCACCCTCTCTCAGGCGCATCAGTGTTTAAAGCCAAATTGGACAAGTTTGGTTTAATTCTTAAAGTGAACCTAGAATTTGAGTTCCTCTTTAAGCTATAGTATTGAAAGAGCTCTTGAAAAGAAAAGTACGATTTCCAAGACTTAGTGAGATGGTCAATCACACTACAAGTTTTCCAGAATTTTGTTTGAAGTTGGCTAGGACTCAGATGGAAGTGAGTAAGGATTGACCTAACTAGGGTAGTTAAATCAAACAAATACCCGAGAAGAAGGATATTCGTAATAGCACACATAGCCAGGAGGACAGGTAGCAGTGTGGTCACGAGGAGAAGGGGCAACGAGAATCGCCTCTGGAGGAAAACCTCCCCTCAATCGAAGGTGTGCAAAGTCTCGTTCAGTAATCACACTCTGAACTTCTTCGTTAGCCCTTCCCATGTCTGATGCCCTAACAGGAATTGGGCGAGACCTCTTCCTGGCACAAGTTTTATAGCGAGGCATAAAAGTCTAAATGCACGAAGARAGAAGAAGTTACCTGAGAAGTTGTAGCAGCAGAGTGAGAACAAGGCACGAGCAAGAATGGAAGCCAGGGATCTTGAAGGAAGCAGTAAAAGAGATGAAAAGTTTGAAGAGAGAGGAAAAGTTTGAAGTAAGATGGAAAGTTTGATAAAGGGAAGTAAAGAGTTTTAGAGAAGTAGGAAGTTAAAAGGATTGATGTGACGGGGGCACGAGTAATGAGGGTAATTAAGAAGGAACTGGACGGTTAAAATGAGTGGTGGAGTAAATGGATCTGAAAATTCAAAAAAACTATCATGGGAAGTTACGAAACTGCCCTTTACTCAACCGCCATAAGCAAAGGACAGTTTAGGGGCAAATGTTATACYCGGTTTTGCAGGAACCTAGCAGTTAATGCGTGGAGTACCAGTCAAAGGAATCTAGCTAGCATCCCGGAGGAATTAAGCTGCAAGATTACCTGTAATGGAAAATAAAGAGTTGTTGCGCAAATCAAGGAGAAGATCACGCCAGCAGTTAATTCTAGATTTTGTATAGGGCTTTATGATTATAAATAGAGTGCCAATGTAACGGAAGGGAACACATTTTGAACCCCTCTCCTCTCCCATATTCGACATAGATAATCGTTAGAGAAGCTTGTACTCGGTGGACAAAAATGGCCAATATCAAGGCGTGATTCATAGTGGATTGGTGGCCTCATTGCTACTCGTGGTTTTCTTCCCATCTTTGGGTTTCCGCGTCACCAATTTCGTATGTCTTTTCCGTTGTTGCATTTCATTAGCTTTGCGTTCATTGCATTATACAGATTGCCCTAGAATCGTTTTAACTTGTCTAGCTGCAGGTTCCGATCCATGCTATCTTACTAACTGCTTTTTAAAATCTAGCCTAAACAACCTCTTCAACAGGATCGACTTCGCTAAAACTAGAGGAGTGGGAGCCCAAATTGAATCTATGCTCCCCTCCAACTTCTTGTAGATTACTTGATCTTTTTGTTGTTTTTAACACTTGACACATTTTATTATTATTATTATTATTATTATTATTATTATTATTATTATTATTATTATTATTATTATTTTATTATTATTATTATTACTCCCTCCGTTACGTATTACTTGAAACAATTGAATTAGGGGGATTTTCTTGGCAAAATTTGTTAATTGTAGATAAGGGTATATGATTAGAATAAAGTAAGTGAGAGAAAAGGAATAAAGTAATGAATGAGTATAAGATTAGGAAAAAGTAAGAGAGAGGAAATGAATAAAATAATGAGTTGGTGTAAGATTAGGAAAAAGTAAGAGAGAGAAAAGTATTGGAAAAGTGAATAAAGTAGAAAAAAGTTACTAAAAATGGTAAAAGAGGGAATTGTTTTAAGTAATACGGAGTTTTTAACAACCATTTATGGAAAATGTTTCAAGTAATACGTAACGGAGGGAGTATTATTATTATTATTATTATTATTATTATCATTATTATTATTATTATTATTATTATTATTATTATTATTAATAGGTAAAATCTCATAGAAAAGGTGTGATTTATGTATATGTATACCACTTTTATATTAATTGAATAATGAGATATTTCTCTTTTAGTCTTTAATCCGCACAATAAACGAAATTTCTCTTTAATACATAATAATTATTTTAAGAAAAATGTTAAACATAGTCCTTAGGGAAGTTAGGGATATGAATAAGAAGCTTAAAATAGTAATATTTGATAAAATTGAACATTAATTGCATTGATTTGAGTGTGATTTTGTCATAAATTCATAGTTTTTTTACCATTTTAGGAAGCATATTTATGTCTTATRCAAAGTCCAATGGGATACATAGTCCTATGAGATACTTATAACATTGTCCTTATAACATTGTCCTTATTTTAAATCATTACTTAATTTGTATATTACTATTTTTATTTTCACTACGTATATGCATTCAGTGTCACTGTGGAATCAAGACAAATCGTTAACTAATTAAATTTACAACCAAGTACAAAGTACAATTGTTAAGAATAACATCAAAAGCTCCACACTTCCACATATAGTTTTAGGAGTAAGTCCAATTCAGTTAAACCAACAAGTTAGACAAATTGGTAACATAAAAATTACTACAAACCTTAGACTTTTTTTTTAATCATATTCCCTTTTTATATAAAGAGTAGAAGATAGATAGACATGCCCGAATGCTCTTTTAGGGTATATGATGAATTTTTCATGGGTTAATCGAAATCGATGCAAAACTATATTTTTTTCATTTAAGATCGAGGAAGAATTAGGGACAACTTAATTTATCCTTCTTCAACTTTATTAATTTATTATATAGTATGCTTTTATAGTTTATATGGTTACAGCCGAGTTAAGATAACAATAAGGACCYAAACTTTTGGTTTTTTTCACCGTTTGGGACCTGGAACTTTTTTTTCATCGTTTACTACCTAGGCTAATATTCCGATGAATTTGTGTCAACCATAGTTAAACTTGGTTAATTTAGACTGACTTCCAAACCAAAAAAAAAACAAATAAAATTGAGTGAAAAAATTAAACGTAACTTGCAGTTCTCTTTGGCGCCAGCAAAACCCTTTCCTCTGCTTTCTTCAAACAACTATTCATCTTCCATACTTCTATTCCAGAATTTTTATCAATCAAAAGAATTTTCTAGAATTTTAATCAGTCGAAGTCTCATCTTGAAGGTAATTATTTGTTCTTCCACTTACTTTCTGCAATCATGAAATATTATTTTGAAAATTGATGGTTTATTAGGGTTTTATTTGAATTTTGAATCTCATATTATTTTTGTTGTTGCAACTAATAAAGTTTTGAAATATTTGAATTTTTGATGTAGTTAAAATTTATTTATCAAGATCTTTTGATGAAAAATTGAATCGTTATTAGTTTTTCCTGAGGGTTTGTTATACGGAGTATATAACTTATAACAGAGAAATGAAAATTGCAACTGATTTTTTTATTTATCATTTTGTTTACGTTTAAATTGAAGTTCAAGATTTATATTGAATGTTAATGTTTATTGAAGTGCTAGTATAATAATTTGTTCACTTTAAATTAAAATGATAGGAATATGGATTTACCAAAATGTATTGTCATTCATCATGGTGGAAAGTGGATTGATAAGCCAAGGTTGAGGTACAAGGGGGGTAATGTATGTGAAGTTAATCAATGACATACCTGTTGATTTTGATTCAAACTATCTTAAGAGCTTGATAAATTCACTAGGGTACAACAACATTGTTAAGTTGCATTATTGTGATTCATTCAAAGAATTACATCTTGTTAAGTTGCATTAATTTTTTCATTCAAAGAATTACATCAAGGAATCAGATTTCTTAGCTATGATGGTGGCATCTTTGCAATGTTTAAAAGCTTGCTAGATAAGTACATGATGGTAGATGTTTTTACTGAGCATGATGATAATGATGATGTGAGTGTTACTGAATATTATGTACAACAACAAGTTGAATCTATAACTCAGGATGTCATGGTCATTGAAAATACCACAGCAACAAATGAAACCTTCATCGAAGATTTGACTATTTTGAATGACGTACATGTATTTGATGGTGTTGGATCTAGTAATTTTAGTGATGATATTGATTATGATGAGGATGGTTCTGATAATGAAGATGAAGAAATTAGGGAAGCAAGGGAGAATTTGGAAGCAAATAAAAAGAAAGAGAAATCCTTTGAAGACGAATGTGAATCACTTAGACGATTAGCTGCTAGGAAAGAGATAAGTGTCGAAATAGTGGATTCAGATTATGATGKTGAAATTTCGGACTTTGTAAGTCCTCCAAATTCTGAGGATGAAAGTGATTGCGGCTACTTGTTACCCCAACCAACTCTTGAGAAGAAACAGAAGAAGAAGGCGACACTTGTTAGCTCAGAAGGACATTTGCTAGAACAAGAGTGTCCATTCTACTTAGGACAAGAGTTTGAGAATGTTGTTGAGTTGGGAAGCGGTAACTAGCTATTGTTTGAACATTGGGAGAGACACTTACTTCCCAAAGAATGATTCCAAAAAAATTTGTGTAAGATGCAAGGCACCAAAAGTGTCCATTCTATGTGTATGCATCACTAGTGACGGGAAAGAAGCACTTGATGGTTAAAACATTAGTTCCTCAGCACAACTGTGGTAGATTGGCCGTAGTTAAGAAGATTAGAGCTTCTTGGATTGCTAAGACATACCTGCAGAAGTTTAAGATCAACCCTTACATGAAGTGTCGTGAAATAGTTGACACATTATGGGCAGAGAAAGGGGTTAAGGCATCACTATGGCTTGCCCTAAAGGCAAGAAAGAAGGCTCAAGCATTAATACTTGGTGAATACACCGAACAATATGGTTTACTTCACAGATATGCTCAATAAATTTTGAAGTCAAACCCTGGAAATACAGTGAAGTTCAAGTTGGATAATGGTGTATTTCAAAGAATGTACATATGCTTTGATGCCATTAAAAAGGGATTTATAGTTGGTTGTAGGTCGTTCTATGGCATTGATGGTTGTTTCTTAAAAGGTCCATTTGGTGGTCAACTTCTTGTGGCGGTTGGAAGGGATGGAAACAATCAAATGTTTCCAATAGCTTGGGCTTGTGTTGAGGTAGAAAATACTGATACTTGGAGTTGGTTTTTGCAATTGTTGGCAAATGATCTTCGAACAACGGACGGTTTTTGGCTTTTGGCTACACTATAATGTCTGATCAACAAAAAGGGTTACTAAAGACTATATCTATTGTATGGCCTAAAGCGCACACTAGATGTTGTGCTAGACACGTTTACTGCAATTTCAGACAAGTTTTTGGTGGTGGAGTGCAATACAGAAAAGGATTTTAGAAAATAGGATTTTGGAAAATTGCAAAAAGCACCACCGAAGCGGACTTTGAGGCTAATATGGCACTCTTTGCTGACATATCCAAAGCTATTACTGCTGATTTGAGGAAAAGAAACCAGAAGAAATGGGTGAGGGCTTTTTTCACTACTTCTCCACATTGTGACTGCATTGACAACAACATGAATGAGGTTTTCAATGCCTATATCTTATCATCTAGGCATAAACCAATGATCACAATGCTTAAGGATATTAGGGAGGGGTTCATGGAAAGGCTTCACAAGAAAAGGGACTTTATATCTCAAAAAGAAGTGGAGATTTGCCCTAGGATTCAAGCAAAGTTAGAGAAATCTAAGGTGGATGCAAGTGGTTGGCTTGCATTTTGGGATGGGCACTTCTCATATGGGGTCAGGGAGGGCTTGACTCAAACCAGGTATGTGGTAAGCTTGTTAGAAAGAACATGTAGCTGCAATGCTTGGCAACTCATTGGAGTTCCTTGTAATCATGCAGTAGCTGCAATATGGAAGGCAAAAGAACTACATGAGCACTATGTGTCACATTACTTCTCAAAGGACACATATTTGAAGGCTTATCAATTCCCGCTAGAACCATTAAATGGACCCGAACTATGGCCTCAATCACCATACACACCAATAGTAGCACCTCAAGTTAAAAAACTTCATAATCGTCCTACTGTGAAAAGAAAGCCATCTGTTTGTGAAGTCACTGGTACAAGGGTCTCTAAAAAAGGGATAACAATCAGGTGTAGTATTTGTCGAGAGGCAGGACACAACAAAAAAAAAGTGTAAGCCATCTGTTCCATTTGTTCCTGCACCACCAACAGAGGCACAACAGCCAAACAAGAGAAAACAGAATGAGAGTGGCAATCCACCCATCAACAACAGCCAAGCAACTGTAATGTAACTGCCTTTAATATAGTACTGAGTTATAATTTTACCATGTATTGTACATATTTTATTTACTATTATTATGCTTGAATTCAAAATTGCAGATGATGTAATTTCAGTGAAAGTCAGTCAAGCAGCACAATAAGAGCAAATTACGGTTCTATTGGATCATTGTATGATGGACCAACACATTTGTTTTGAAGCCAAGTAAAATGTAGTATTTTTCTGGAAATGAAGTTTTGCAAAAAAAAAAAAAAAAAAAAAAAAAAAAAAAAAAAAAACCTGATCTGATAACAAAAAAAACCTGATCTGATACGAAGTGCTAGTGTGCTAGTGCTAGTCTATGATTATATATATATATATATATATTATTTTATATATATATATATAATATTATATATATATTAAATATATAATTATATATATATATATATATATATATTATATATATATATATATGAGTCAGGATCCAGTAGAAACCACATGTTTATATGAAAACGTGAAAACCAAAATAAGTGGATACATTTTACATTATAAGGGTACATATAGTAATAAAGGGGTACACAAGACTTTGACCTACTGTTAATGACATGACACGCGTACCCTTAAACCTTCATGTACCCCAATTGAATTACAAGTATATACATAGATTAAATCGTGACTGTCCATCTTGAATCCTACGGACAAGATTAAAGTTTTTAGTTTTCAACTAAGGTTTGTGTTTTCACATGATCCTATTCCTATATAATATATATATTATATATATAATATATAATTATATTATATTATATATAATATATATATATATATATATATATATATATATTATATATATATATTACTTATATAAGCCAAGGGGAGCATGTGTTCCCCTATGAAATGACATTTTCACCCTTTCACATAATAAAATTATAAATTCATTTTCAAACTACTACAACTACAATGTATGAACTTGCCAAAAATAAAAATCCAATTAGCCTAAATTATGTTTGAACTTGGGATGCGAAAAGACCATTAAAGGAAAATTAATTAATTAGCTCAAAAAAATGAAAGTTATAAGTATTGTACTAGAAATTATTGATTGCAAATTAAAATATCAATATGTCATTCAATATTTGTCCGCATATTTAACACAATGTTGTATATATGCAATCTCCACTAATATGGAAATGTYCATAGGCATTTACTTTCATCTTTCAAACTTTTTTTTTTACTATGGTTCAGATTTTTCAAACCTTCCACTTTAAATTTGACTAATTGATTAAATTAAAGTTGGACAAACTACGAAAAATAGGAAAATAAAAACATTTCATTATAGAAATATGATTTTTTAATCTTAACCGAAAAAATCAAGAAGACATTTAAATAATCTTAATGGAGTACAAAGTATGTACAATATATTTTAAAAACATGAAAATCACTAAACCATGATTTTTGAAATTGGTTTTTCGCGGATGAGAAATTGAAGGTCATACATTAATTATTCATTTATTTATTTAAGTAGTCACGTATGTATTGCGTGCATAAATCTCTATTATCTCTATTATATAAGCTAGGGGGAGCTAGACATTCTCATGTAAAAACACTTTTACCCTCTATTAAACATAAATAACATATTCAAATTTCCCACAATTAATTGCAATCCAGTTTGAAAATTTGCATATAAAAGAAAGTTTGAAATTTATAAAATAAACTAACTTAAAATGTACAGGCATGATAAAAAGTAAAATTTAAGATTGAAATATAAATTAGTACAACTAAATCAATTWACAAAATTATAACAATTTAGGTTTCAAAGTCGAATGAATATATGGTAACAACCTTTTTTCACACAAGATTAAGCACGCATCGCGTGCAATAAAAAACTAGTACACATATATGCAAAGATAGGACCTAAAACCAAGGCCCAATCTAACTATAACATCTTAATAGGAACAACATATCAAGCATTCTTTAATATTCTTCCATGTGGGATAGCTCCCCCACTATGCTGCAGTAACCTTGAGTCAATCTGCCAAAGCTTCAATCTATTTTCTTCTTGTGTGTATACCCATACAAACCATTCTTGAATGACAGTAATAATATGTGGTACTGTACATCATTTTGTTAGTGGAATTTGTTTTATCTGAAGTTTATGATTGTGCGTTTGTCGAGTAGTGATATTATGTAATGTTATTCATTTCTACTCATTTTTAATTTACTCTGATTGTTTTGTTCAAATTGCAGGTATGGTGATTGATTAAAGGCGGATGATATATTTGTTTTTTTGTTGGTGTTTAGACTTCCTTTAGTTAGTTATTTRGTGTTTTTAGTTGGTGTTTGGAGATCATATGAACTCTTGTTTGTTTTTTTTCCTTGTTGTTCTTAGTTTATATAAATGCTTCCAGTAGATTATTTGGGTTCAATTAAGTTAACAGATTTTTTGGGGTTTAATTTATTTTGTTTTAATTAGTAGAAATTCACTTAAGTTAACCTTGAGTTAACTTGCCGGAAAAACTAACTTCAATTCAGGTCCTTAAAAGTGTACAAAAAAGTTCCAGGTCCCAAACGATGAAAAAACCAAAAGTTTGGGTCCTTATTGTTATCTTAACTCGGTTACAGCCTGTTAGCATGTAAAATGACACATAAAAGGTACATGTCACTCTCAAACTCTAAGTAAATGTTACCTTGTAAACAATTCAGTTAAACCAACGAGTTTGAACGTTACTAAAACCCCTACTAATAGGTTCTGATCTCTACACTATTATATGATATGAGCCCTGCCTTGTACATGACGAAGTATTACTACAACATAGCGTAGGGCAATGTTGGGCCAAAACAATAATACGAAGTATTATATTATATAAAGTAGTTAAGTGGGTCTCTTCATTAAAAAAAGCAGTCAAATGAGTAAAAGGTGTATGACAATGTTACTTCTATTGTTGGACGTGTCTAAATAGTCAAAAGATGTCGTCCAACTGAGTTCGAAATGTGTTCACATGTAATTTTAAAATGTCGAATATCTAACTAAGAAGGGGAGGGTCCACACAACACTTGAAAATGAAAAATAAAAAACACATGTCCACATATCACACGTTATTTTAAACTTGTCTACATCTGACAATCTAAAGGTGTCTAAATAAGCATCTTAAGGTGTTCAATGACACATCTAAAGGTGTCCAATGATACATCTGAAGGTGTCCAAAAATGATTGGTCCCAACACAGGCCTACGATGTGTTGTAATAATCATTCCTCCCTTGTACATCTATATATTACTGTTTACAAAGCATGCAAGAAGAATATACTTTTGGATTTGTACACTCTTTGGTCCGACCTTGAACACTCCATTTTTTTTTAATTCAACTAGTTTCTTTATAAAGTAAAAAATCAATATTGAACAGATCGAATGGTATAAAGAGTATTTATACTTTTACCTCATCACAGAAAAACCTTGCACTTTTTTTACCAACATTTGACCTAAGAATAATTGATCACAGTAGGAAATAAAGGAATGAATMATATTTTTATGCTCTTACACAATCTTCTTTTGTTGGAACAGAATTTATAAATAACATGAAGAATTCAATACATTGCTTCAATTTGGAACAGTCAAGTGCATAAGGGCGTGTTTGGTTCGAACAAGAATGACAAGGAATCGATCCCGAAACATATAAACCCCTCCTTAAGAGATTTTCCTTTTATGAAGAATGTCATCAGTTCTACCATTGCAAAACACTTAAAAAATTAGATTGGAAGTTTACAAGAAATGGAAGTTAGTGATGATATTATGATATAACATAAATGGTGTTGTTCATGTTAAAGTTGCTCTTGACTTATCATTATTAGGTGAATTAGGGGTGGCAAAAAAAAGAAGAGAGAAAACACAAGCAAAGAATGAGAATTGGGGCATACAAAAGAGGAAGTAATAAGACTAATACATTTTGTTTCTTATCATAATTATAGGTAAGCTAGAGCATGGGCAATGTAGTTTAGAGAACCTAGGACATGCAAATAGTTGTGGCGTTAGTTATTAGTTTGATAGTATGTGGTAGATGTTAATTGTCACAATAGCAATTAGTTGTGGTTATTTTCATACTAGCTTTTAAAAATTGATTTTACGGTTTAAGCGTTTGAAAATATTTCAGCTATGAGAGATGTTGATGTTCATTGACGTACCCATAAAAACACCTGCGCGCAGGAGATTAGTCTACTCGTCTAAGACGGTGGGAACTCCTCGTAGTAGTACCAAGAAAATGAGTAATATTAATTTCTAAACTTAGCTTCCTTAAAGTTGTTTAATACATCTCCTTGAACTTTTGAATATAGTCTGCAGTTTTAATTTATTTATTAATAAACAATTTGTTAGTGTTTGGCCGAGATATATGTTGTACTCTAGTTTATAATTAACTGAGATCTTAATAAACACGTGATTTAAATTATTCAATTATTAATTAGGCTCTTGCCCATAAAAACGAAGAAATTAAAAATTAATATACTTTAATTAATACAAATTTGTATGGAAGGTTAGTTTAATACTCGAAAGTTTTAGGTCTTCATATGGCCTATAAATTCCAATAAGATTAAAAAAAATAGTAATAGTAAGATAAAAGGAATATAGACCTATCTCAGTGGAGAATATATACTTTTCAATTTTACACCCATTTTTTTAAAAAAAATATATATAATAATAATTTCTATGCTAAAATGTAGGCAGTAAAAAAATAAACCTATTTTATTTCTTTTTAATGTCTAAAAATTTGTAATAATTTATATAATGATTTGATTAGAGAAAAAAATAGTACTCGTACTCCATTATATTATGATAGCATAGCATTAAAAAATAGTACTTCATTATATTGTGAAACCATAGCATTAACTAATCATAAGTTGCAAGCTTGAAAAAGAACATGTGTCAAACTCTCGAAGGCGCAATGAGTTATTGACTTAGCTAGAACACACAACCAAAACAATTTCGTTACGTTTATATATAAGTTTTAATTGACCTCCCTCCTACATCTCATCTCACACCATTTTTTGAGATCATCAGAATATAAATACATACCATACTTTTTTATTTTCTGATCTCAACATAAATAGTACTTACTTATCATCAAAATAAACCAAATTCTATTGTGCAGTTTTTGTGCAATGGATGTTGGGTTTGTAGTTGAGTTAGTCTTAGGAATTCTAGGCAACATAATTTCAACTTTTCTTTACCTTTCACCAATACCAACTTGCAAAGAAATTCACAAAAAGAGGTCAGTTGAGAAGTTTTCTCCTTTACCATACTTTGCAATGGTGCTAACKTGTGGCATTTGGCTAGCATATGGCTTGTTCTCGGATGGTTTGACTCGCATTTTAGTTTTGATCACGAATATAACTGGCCTCTCTCTTAGCTTCATGTACATCATATTTTTCGCCTTCTATGCCGATAACAAGAAGCGAAAGCAAGTGATTGTTTTCGCGGTGGTTGAGGTTGTTGTCTTGGCCTCCATTGTGGTTCCACTCGTCGTCAAGTTCCTCGTCAAGGGCCATGATCGTAACAAGGAGTGCCCCGAAACGATCCTAGGGAGCTTGGGCGTTGTGGCTAACCTCTTCTTGTACGCTTCGCCAGTATCACTTCTGGTAAGTGTTCCTTTTTTTATGTTATGTTTCTTTTTATGTTAGATGCGAAATATGAAAAACGTTGCGGTTAGAGGAACTCTACATGCATGTTAAGTATGTCACACAATTTTATTCTTAATCATTAACTCTTTCATGGAGAATTTGAATGATGAGCAACTCTTCCCTAAAGTCATTATTGTAATGCAGAGCTACTTGGTGTCATAGCTTTGTAATTCATGGYCCAAAATTTGTTCTACTACAACAAGTAGAGTGGGACCACCAAAAGTTACAAATTAATCTAGGTTTGAGATCATAATGGAGATATTTAACATTGTCCAATGGAATAATTGAATATATATATATATATATGGGTCTTGTAAATGTAGTCTTTAGTACCTTTAGAGAGTGACCACATTAGTAGTTCTCCAAATATGTATCACCAAGGTAGGGTGAGAACTGGGAACAGTGAAAAATAGAGTTTATATTATCTAATATTTAATCGTGACATTGTTGTATGACATATCAACTAAAAGTTGTAAGTTGATTTCGATAGAKAGTTCTTTTTSTTAACAATTATTACAAATGATTATTTAGATTGATAATACTTAACACGTGTACCTTAAGTAACTCTTTGTGTATGTAAATAATTAAGCAAGTAATTGTGCTTCGATAACCATGCATGCATGGCAGATCCTTCTTGAAGAATTAGTTGTATAACATGTGGATATGTATATATTGAACCATCAAATTCCAAATAAGTGTAATAGAGCCGTTGGAAAATCTTTTTAGACATTGAAGAAGAAAAGATTGCTTACCAATCCATCCTACTAATGGATTGGCTGGCTCTAAAATGACAAAACATTCTCCAAGTTAAAACGTATAAATATAACTTGAGGTCATTATATAATTTAAGATTAATATTGACAAAAATTTATGATTGTATTGACTTTAGTATCGTACAYATTTAATTATATATTATTTCGGATGTAGCTTCTCACATATATAATTAACACTAGTTTAAAGACTATTAATATTATGGTCTACCTACATTAATGAAATATTATAGATTTATATATAATAAGCAACGTCCATCTAATGAGACATGACTGTTTATATTACATGAAGATAAGTTTATACTATATATATCTTACGTGTTACGTCATTTTTCAATGTAAATCATAAAATCAATAGTCTTTAGCAACAAGCAAACTACTGAAATGTTAACCACAAAACATCAAGAAACATAATATAACACGTGATGTACATTATGTAGTGTACTTAATACAAGGCTTATATATTGAGAGAGAAACTATGGTACTATTGCAMAATTTATGACCCCTTATCTTTTTGGAAACAAAAATAGAGCTGAGTACCCTAAAAAAATAAAATAGAATTTGTGTCACAAAGTTGCAATGACACGTACAAGTTTTCGAATTAGGGTAGCCTTTAACATGATTTATATGCCTCCCAAAGTAGTAATAGTGCTATAAAAAGGAAAGAAACAAACCATGATCATTTATAAGACTTTAAGAAATATGAATGCATTTTTTTCAAAAATAAAAATTATTGAACATACTACTTCCTCATCAAAATTTAATCATGTACTATTTTGTTGTAGAAGTAATAARTTCATATTAATTCAAATAAGTTTAAATAACTAGTTTGAATCTAACTAGCCAGACAAATAGAGCGTGCGTGTCACTTGATACAATGTTCAAAATATAGGCAAACAACAATGTTGAAACACGTGGTATATATATGCATGCGGGCATAAATCCTTTCGCCTTTTCTTCTATTTTTATTAAGTGTATTTTGTTTACGTATTAAACTTGAACTTAATTATTTGAACTAGAATAGTAAAATTATCTAATCTGATTTAAGCTTAACAAAATTAAGCTAATTCTGTYGATGACCATGATTACTAGATATAATTGACACTTCGACCTAATTGAATTTGATAACCCCCGATATGATCTTAAGAAATACTCTTTGTAAGTAAAAATAATTAGACTTGATTGAACTAGGTAGTTGAGTCTTATTAGACATTTCTTTTAACCATGTTAAACCTTATAAAAACTTAATTATTTATAATATTAAACATGTGTAATTTCTTTTTTCTACGAAATAAATAAATAAAAAATATAGAGAACACACATTAACTTCTTTTTACGTTACAGGATGTCACATGATATATATTATAGTCAATGTTATGAAAGTTTGACCCCCTAACTTTAAGCTTTTAACCATTCTAGCTAGAGCATGTTTGGTTGGATCAAATAAGAAATGGAATAAATCAATCCCCTATCCGAATACATTTCTTGTTGGAAACATAAAAACCCCTCCTTCAAAAATCTTACTTTAAGTAGAAGGTCCTCATTTCGACCAAATTGCCACTACCACTGTACACCACTTTATTTTGGAAACTCAATGTAGCAACTAGCAAATTATGGAAAATTTTGTAGAGTACATCACACAAAATCCAAAAAATAAAATTGAAAATTTGAAAGGAAATAAAGTTCAATTCATAATTTAGTTTTGTTACATCCTCATTCTTGATCCTCTTTGTACAATAACTTAAAAATAAATCCATATATCAAGGTTTAAAACTTTAAATATATCTCGTCATATCATTAATAGGGTAAGCAAAYTGTATATGAGCGATTATTATATTAAAATTGGGACATACAAAAGAGTGTACAACGAGTAATAATGGATTATTTTAGTTCGTAATTGGGATAACTTAATAAGCATGAGCAATKTGGTTCTGAGTGTTAGGGTAAATGTGTTTTATGTAGCAAACTCGTTAATCCATCCTAAAATTTATGTAMTTAAATTTTATTTATGTTGCACTCCATACTTTGTAGCTTGCATAATTTTAGTTAGAAAAATCTTGCTATTGATTTTTATGATTAGTAGAATAAACTAATTTAAGTATTTAACATATCCTTAAATTTAAAAAAAAAATGCAATCGTGCTCTAATCAATTAAAATTTATGTGAAAACATTGGACAAACACATACAGTAATATGACACAACTAATTAAATTAGTGAAAATGAGG